>JASKGM010050889.1:0-10769 GCA_034509205.1 Ceratonia siliqua
TATTCATTATAATGCTCAGTTCTTCTTGGAAATCCCGGTTAATGCTTTCTCTTTCAATGTAATGATATGAATGGGTAGTATTTTAGGTAGGGGGGGGGGGGGGCAAAATTGGGCTGATAATTTGTTTGCATATAGATAATGAGGAATTCTTTTTTTTGGTCAAGGATAACGAGGAATTTCGAAGAGAGAAAAAGTCCCCCACTGAAGTGATCTTAACAAATGTATTTGGGCTTGGTTATTGTGTAATTCCAACTACGAGAGCAGCATAGCGAGCTGCCTTGGCATCTTACACTACATGCTTTTCATTATTTTCTTTTCTTTTTTCCTTTTTTTTAATGTGAGTACTTTCTATGAAATTTCTGTTGCACAAGGAGTAAAACAAGGATATGAATTTTAACTCATGGTTGGTGATTGTTGGCTGCAGAACCAAGATAATGGCAAAGGATGCAATTGCTTTGTTAGATCAGTTGGGCTGGAGAAAAGCCCATGTTTTTGGGCATTCAATGGGTGAGCATTAGTCTGTTATCCAGACTTTAACATGAAATTTCTAGCGTAGGTTTCTGCATTAATCTTAGATTAGGTCTCTATTCTTGGGATACTCCTAGCTTAGTTGAAGTAATTCTGTTAACCCTCTTCGATGGTTTCCTGACATAGGGTTGAGGTAGACAAATATCTTGCTTAACTACATTTTAGTTTCTTATAGATTTGGTTGTGATTTGGACTTCCACAACAGAAAAAAAATTACCTTTTGTAACATATTTGGATTAGTCTTTAGTTGTTATTAGTTTTTCCTAATTTCCTTATTAAAACAGGAGCTATGATAGCATGTAAACTAGCAGCAATGGTGCCTGATAGGGTTCTCTCGTTGGCATTGCTTAATGTAACGGGTGGTGGCTTTGAATGCTTTCCAAAGGTACAACACTTTTGGCACTCCTGCGAAACTGCTCAATGTTTTAATTTCTTATTTTTGCAGAATATTGATTATGCCTCTGTAATGTGATCACAATTATCCAATTGTTCTACCATATGTTGAACATTATTGATGCAGTTCTGTAACATTACTAAAACATTCCTAATCCTCCCCATCCCTCTTAAGGAATGATGCAAGAGGGAAGAATATCATGAATTCATGTCGTACTCATACTTCTAATTATCAGCTCAGTCCAGGATGCTTCTAGGCTAGTATCTTTAAGTGGGGTTAAAACAAACAAACCAACTTTATAGTCAATTCTACAACACATTTAGTTCATTCCCGTCGTTGAGGCTTCTTACCATATAATGATAAATGAATAAGTGCACTTGTATTTGTAAAGAATTACTTTGTTAGTAATTACTTTTTCGCTTTTAGGGTTGGGGTGCATTGTAAAGAAATTGTAGATATTAAGCATTTAATTGTGTTAAATCAACCCCTATTCGCGCTCTGTAAAATGCAGTTATGCGGCTTTTGTATTTTTTTTCTTACTAGATAATTTGCTGAGTAATAAGCCTTTTTTTAATATGAGAATTGTTGAATAATAAGGTTAGAAGGCACCTGATAGATTGACCTAACTTATGTACAAAAGCTTTTTTTTTTTTATCAAAGTGGGTAGATGAGGATTAGCAACAGCAAGACGCATCTTTCAATCAGCTGTCCTTATCGTCTTTCGGGAGGAAAGTCAGTAGCATCAATTTTGGGAAATCCGTCTTATAAAATATATCATTCAGAAATTTCACAATTTCATTACATGTCATGTTCAAAGAGGTTAAAGTGATGTAACGATGTGATAATGTTTCTTGAGATTAAATGAATTTGTAAAATTTGTAAAAAGAAAAAATTGTGAGTGTAACGTTTCTTATCAATTTTATACATAGAACTGCTGCATTAGACAGCTTATATGAAGTTTGATTTTTGGCAGTCTTAGAAATAAGCACTTCCACACGAAATTGTTTGATCAACCAACCCTTTCACCTCGCCCCCTCCCTTTCCCAAATTCTGGTAGGACCAACTGTTGAGCGTATGCCGAATATGTGTTCCTTCCACATCTGTAGCCAACCTGATATATAACAATTAAAAAGAAAACAAGATGGTTAATGAATTTCAATAGATTGTCTTGCCACAAATAGAGAGAAGGAAAAAGAATAAATACATAATTAAAAACTCTAGCACTGTGACGAAATGGTAATTCCTTGATTAAGATGCAGCCATATGTGATATTAACAATCAAAGATTCCTGTGCACAATCTTGTGTTTGTGTAAGTGCTTAACGCATAATAAGACACAAAAGAAGTAAATTTCCATTGAATCACACTTCGTGTAGCTACAGTATCATTTGCCAATTCTCTGACAATAATGGAGTAGCAAATATATTTCAAGTGTCCAAACACCAAACTGTTCGGGAAATGTTGATGCATTTGAAATGTAAGTTATGTGGTCCATGGCGGCATGGATAAGAATTTGCCTCCGAATGGAGGTTTCCATATACTTTTTGCTTATTATAAAAGAATGTTGATGGCATTATATAACTGTTAGGGAAATGTTGATGCATTTGAAATATAAGTTATGGTCCATGGCGGCATGGACAAGAATTTGCCTCCGGATGGTGGTTTCCATATACTTTTTGCTTGTATAGATGTAATGTTGATGACATTATATGTATGGACTTTTTAGTTTTGATTGATATGGCCATGAGGTGAATATTGGCTTATTCTGCAAACAGAAATGTTAAATGCAGTTAAATTTATTTTTGTGGGAATTTTGATCCGATCCATATATTCTTGCCTATAAATTATTATGAAAAACCTTGGCCCTGATTTGAAGCTTAACTTCGATGACCATAAACTTGATTCAGTACCTGAAGTCTGTGATTAAACTTGGTTCTCAAGAGATGGTTCAATTATTCTATTTTTTTGCAGTTTGACCGACTAACATTCTCCATTGCTTACCGTTTCTTCAAAGCCAAGACTCCTGAACAGAGGGCTGTTGTTGACTTGGAAACCCACTACACAAAGGTAAAATATGTTCTAGGTTTTGCTGACCATTTCCTGGTAACGAGTTGTCTCCCTAGCTTCTCTCCCCTCCCCTTAAGCAATTGTATCGCTCTATGATTCACCCAGGCCGTAGTCACATCATGTTAAGAGCCTCTGGCTCTGTTAGTGATTATTGGCATTCAGCTGAAAAGTCTTGTTCTCCCCACCTTGTAATAGCTCTGATCTACGGTCACTTAGTATCTTAGTCTTGAGATACATATATGTATTCATGATGTTACTAGGATGAATCTTAAAAATAAACTTTATATATGACATGCAGGAATATCTTGAGGAATATGTTGGAACCAGTAAGAGGAGAACAATCTTATATCAGGTAAGGTATATTATATAAGCTCCACTTTAACTAATAACAGTAATTTTGCAAGCAGGTGTTAATTCTGCTTGGAGTTTATTATTTTCATGCTGTAGTTGAGTGTTTATTACTACCGTTAAATAGCAATGTACCACAAGTTTTTATAGACGAAGACAAAAGTTATTTAGCTAGTTGTAGTTACTGCATTATAATTAATTGGTGCAGAAGCATACACCATCATGACTTTAAAATGACACAAAAATATGTGCATATACTACAAGTACCACAACTCCACCTTTTAGAAAATATTATTAATTGTTGATACAATCACTGAAAAGTTCTTACTTTAAAAATCAACAGTAGGACTGTTGAGCCTTGTTAGGTTAGGTTCGTCTAAGAGGATTATCAATCAATATTAGATGATCATGATGTGCTTGATTATTTATTCAATGTTTTTACCTTAAAATGTTGCTAATTCAAATTAACACCATTTCTTTCAGCAATATGTGAAAGGTATATCAGCAACCGGGATGCAATCTAATTTTAGTTTTGAGGGTCAAGTCAATGCATGTTGGACACATAAAATGACTCAAACAGAGATCGAGTTGATCAAATCTGCTGGTTTTCTTGTATCAATCATTCATGGCAGGTGTGTTATCTGTTTTAAAGACATTGATATAATGCTGATATAATTGTCAGTTTCAATATATATATATAAACTTAATACTGTCAGTCATGCACAGATTCAATGCTTGCATGCACCACAGCAAGCAACCTACGCTTGAAATATTTTCACATACATACACTTAATTTATCTACTTTATAGTTTTAACTTGAGATTGATTGGAAGTTTCCTGCTCAACTAGGCATGATATAATTGCTCAGATATATTATGCTAGAAAACTTGCGGAGAGGCTGCAACCAATGGCTAGAATGGTAGATCTTCATGGAGGTCATTTAGTGAGTCATGAGAGGACTGAAGAGGTATAGTTTGCTTGTAAAATATGTTCAAAATAACTGGACTCGAGTTATTGTAGACTGTAAAACTGGCATTTTGTATCTTAAGATTCTTAACTGTCAAGATTAATTTCAGCATTCAGCAATATTGATTACACATGACATTGGAAATGAACCAAAACATTGCAAATTACAGGTCAATCAGGCACTTTTTGACTTGATCAAGGCATCAGAAGTGAAGATGAGTCCACATGATTGGACTATTTTGCCAAAGAAAAACTCTTGTAAGTATTCAACATTGAAGAAAGACATTTGTCTTGCTTCGCGTTTCAGCATGGGTTTACATGCTTAACGTCTGTTTTCTGTTGCTTGGTTTTTTTTTTCAATGTATGATAGTTATGTCTGTTGGCTCTAAGTGAGCTGAAACATAGTCTGATATATCATGAAGGCCTTTTAAAATATATTAAGCTCTTAACTAATCCTAAGTTCAATACGTTCTAATGATCTAGCACTACTTTACTTATTTGTCAATAGTTCCATTCCTTTTTTCTGATATGATCTAAATATATACTGATCTTTTGCAGGGTGCACGGAGAAAAGGGTGTCAATTTTAAGAACAAACATTCAGGGTGGAAGCAATGTCTCCTTTATGTGTTGCTTATTAGAAAAACTGAATCTCTTCCTATTATACCTCTTTGGTCTCTTTCTCTTTCCATTTGAGTGTGGAAGAAAGCTTCTAGGAAGCATAAAACCAGTTCGAGTTGGAAGTTCCCCCTCTTATATTAATAGTCAATAACCCTTTTTTTCAATGGGTAATTATGATAATTTTTTCTGCATAATATTCATTGATATAATGCTTTTTCTTTATCTAAACTTTTTATTTTCTATAGATTTACAGAATGGGGAAGTTTTAAATCATGGCAGATGATCAATATATCACTGGGTTTACCCGGCGAGTTGTTACGACAGATAAAATTGGCATGAGGTCAGCAAGATAAGGCTGTGTAAGTAGCATTCTTGACCTTTTGTGCTGCCTCAGGTAGGAGCTACAGGTTATCAAACATGGCCTTTTGTTCTGCCTCAGGTACGAGCTACAGCCTACAGGTTCCCAAACAGCCAAGCATTTGAGAGCATGGGCCACGTCTCGTTATTCAATGGGGGAACCATGGCCTCTGCAAAAATTTTCTTAATTCTTTGTCTTTATTGTTGTAATGTATATATGTATTTGGCTCTAGAAATTTTCAACTTTTATGAAAGGCTCTTGGTTATTTCTATTTTGGCTTCAGTGTTTTCATTCTAGCTCCACCCTTTGTACAAGAGGAATTTTCCCATGCTCTTGATTGTGTGTAGGGAGACACCAACATATTACTTCACCCCCACCTAGATAAATTCCATAAGTTTGTAGCCAATAAAAACAAAAAATAAAAAAGGGATGGACGATTCAATTTCTTTTTGTACACTAATTATAGATATAAAATAATAAAACAGATTGCTGCATATTGCTGCTCTCCAAACACCATGCCATACCAGAATACATGATATGACCCTCTTGTGGCTTAAAAACTTCAAGCAAATAAAAGAAAATTTAGGTTTGTGATGTAATTTGGTTGGCCAAATATTTTGGAAAGCATCAGCTGCAGAAAGCAATTCTCATGAACAGGGCTAGTTCATGCTGATAAATTTGGAACGCAAGCAAACAATGAAGCAATCAAATCAAAACCATTGCAGCTATTTGATTAAACTTAATCACCTAAACAGTACAAACATCTCCAAAAGAAAAAAACTAATATGCTATACGCAGTTTCGAAGTAGAGCAGTCTCAGAAGAAGAAAAGAAAAAGATTATGTTAATAAATCATGAAATGACGTACATAGAGTGAAAGAACGTGCCTGGCACTTGGTCTAGTTTCTGGGACATGCTCGTGGTGATCTTTTCTTGGCTAGAAGAGCTTGTAAAAGCCAGGTTTGCTCGCTAGGCAGAGAGAGAAAGGGACGCAGAGAATCTGTGTTATGCTTATGCCCGATAATATACCTTCTCAAGCTGAAGGCATATTAATTCACCGCATCAAAGGCCATATATTCCGCTGGAATATACTGATACATTGCCCACAGCATATTTCAATCAAACTCCGTGGGCGCAAAACGACCAGCAACCACGTCGTTTCCCTCTCAAATACTTCAAAGTTTAAACAGAATACTTTTTTTTTTGTTCAATAAATTACTCAGATGATCTACTCTCAAATTATCAATGGATCGACTGTCCCTACATTTTTCTCTCATGAGTAATTTGAATTTTCTCATATTTTTTAGAGTTAACGCGACATTATTATGGTCGGAGAAAAATATACACAATAATATGTATAAATATAAATAAAATTTATTAATTAAATTAAGTAATAAATCTCACATAAGATTTCAAATGCATCGTTTTGAAAGGTAAAATTAACGTTTTAATCAATTTTCAACTATCATTTTGTGAAAAAAAAAATGCTATGCTATGTATGTGAGTAATGCATCATTTTTTTCTTTAACGACAATGAATTTATCACTTTTTTTTTAAAAAAAAATCTAGAATTTGAGGCAAATTTTCTGCCCTCATTAATTTATTTAGTTTTAATAGCTTCACGGGTTATGTTGTCTTGCTTTCTCTTCACCCCTAATCCTTCTCATTCAGGCACTACAAGGCAACAGAAGTTAGACTCATTTGGGCATCATTAAATGCTTTTGTAGATGTTCAAAAAAAACTAGTGTTAACAGTCGCATCCACCCACTTGCGGGGTGCCGTGTCTCCCATTGTGAGGTGGCGCCCACTTCAAGTGACTGGACCTTAATCACAAATGTATGATATATAATCACACCGTAATATAAGAGACGTTCTCCCTTACACTAACCACTAAAACAATCAAAGAATTTGGCCAAGGGATGGAGTTGTGACATCCACTTGTTACTTGTTTGATTCTTAAAATGTACTATAATTTCTACCATTATTTGTCTCCTATTAAGACTTCTTAGAGCTCATCTGTTCCCTGACTTCCATAAAGTTTATGGACCTCTACTATTCATGTCATATTCACTGTTGAATTTTCATGCACGAGTAATGCTGGGGAAGCTGTGCTAGTTTGTTAATTTTTTAATGGTCTTAACGGATAGCATATGCCAGTATGATAAGCTGAACAGATGAAGTCAAGTGCTTACAGAATGAGCTTGAGAACCGATATATGGTGACGTTGTTTCTCTTTTCTTCATGTTGTCCTTATAGAAGCAGCAAAATTTTGGCTAATTTCAGTAGAGGCATATTAGTCCATCCAAGTACTTTGATCTGATCAAGGTACATTTAAGATAGGGTAATGCTATTGGTTCCTTCCATGTTGCTCCTGGTTTTGCTGGCTGCAAATATTTCTACAAAAAGTCGAAACTGTTCTCATTTGGTGGGCAAAGAAAATATCAAGTTAAAGGCAAAAGAAGCAGATCCAAGATATTTGGAGGGAAACAGTCATCCAGCGGAAACGAGGTTGAGTCATGGTTCAGACACCCTGAATTTCAGCTGTTTCTTCTTCCAGTTATAGCACAAAAGGAAAGAGAAATGAAGCCAAATTTACTTGATTATATAAGGATGTGATCCATTGTTATACATAGAGCTGATGAACAACGGCACCTGGGAACTTACATTAAAAGAAGAAACAATGAAATGGGCAAAGAAAATTTACCGTATAAATGATCATTTGAAAAGATAAAGACGTAAAACCTATCAAACCAAGGGTAAAAATAGCAAGCAAAATTCAATTGTTTCCATGCTTCTATGGCATCCGCCTCTTTCCCTTGCTTTCTATAGATTCTATAATATCAGTACTCGTCTAAGTATGTGTATAGCATGTCATCCTTCTTTGACTTGCGCCTGCTAAGTAAGGCCTTCAGGAGACGTTTCCCTTTACTGGGGTACTGTTCTACGACTTTGTTGTTGTCTCTTTCAGCAGGTACTCGCATTGAAGCTGATTTGCGAGGCTCAGAAGGGTACTGGTAGAAACAGGAAGGAAAGCAGTCAAAAGAACTACAGATTGATTTAAAAATGATTTACTTGTACTGAAACTACACCTATTATTTATGTCATGTTATTGCAATAGATTAAGAAAATAAAAAATTGCCTTCTTCCACTTACCCTTCTTGCATTAGAAGGAATTGGTGTGGTTGGTCTACTTGAGTTTGGAGTAGTTGGTCTACTAGACTTTGGTGTTGTAGGCCTACTTGACAGAGATCCAGTACGTAAAAGTGGAAATCGGTGGGGTGAAACCGACCTCTTCTCTACAGTGCATGTAAAGATTGAGATTTAAATATTAGTAAGAACATTTATAACTTTATGTGAAAATTGACAGAAATATATGAAAAAGGAAGAAGGAAGATGTTAGACCCCCAATTTATAAGACATATTCAGCAAGGGTAAATCAGCCATCCACCACCAAGCCTACGTGGCAAGTAACCTGAGTGATAAGGAAAAGGAGGGGAGTGGAAATTGCATGCTGGCTGGCAGCGCGGAAGAGGGATAAGTTGGTTAAAGGGCTGAAGGGGAGGGAGTGAGGGGTTCAGGTTGAAATTGGAGAGTGTTTTGAGGAGGCTAGCGTCCATTAAAGCTAGTTTGGCGTGCTAGGATTTCCATTTCTGCAATTTTATCTTACTGTCATTTAGCTTTGTTGGGATTTCCGAAGGCTCGGACTCGGTTTCTTCATTTCTCAGTTTAGGTATCAGTGCCTAGAGCACTGTTTTATCAATATATATCCATTTTCTGGTGTTATTCCTGGTGTTTATCTGAGTTGGAATCTGAGTTCCAACAGAAGACAACAGTATATTAAAACCAAATGAACTATAAAATATCATATCACTAAACGTGTATACAACCTAAATCTCTTTTTGGCATCGTGGAAGTGAACGAAAATGCTCCAGGTCTCTGATGTTGTAAAGAAGGTGATGTGGAACGCCCTTTACTGCACCAAAATAAAGAATCATATCAAGATCCTCATTATGCAGTTCAGTAAACCTAGATTACCATTTACCAACATAATCTAGAATAATATAGAGTTTGCGCTTACCTCACTACAGATGTTGGGGTTTCTCTGATTGTAGTTCGAACTACTTTGGGACACAAACCAGAACCAACGAAAAATAAGCTTATATTAGAGGCCATTCCCTAGAAAATTGGAAAGAAAAAATATGGAGAGAAAAATAGATACCACTCCTAAAGCGATGCCACTCATCTTCTTCATCTAGGCTGCATCCTACATATTTTGATTTTGTAAGGTTGGGACCTTGCATGGTCTCCCCAACTGAACATTTGAAATTAAAGAATGTAAGCATTTAACATCATAGGCACGATTTCTAATAAATAATGGAAACCAAATACAATGAAGAGAAAAAAATACAAAACAAAACAAAAGAACAAAAACTGCCCCAGAAGAATTTCAAGATAGAGTTGAGGAGAAGGTCAGATATACATGCCTGGTAAGGTATAACGCTTATGATATTTTGGAGTATTGATCACCAGTGATTGTTGGGTACGACCCTCATGATCCACATACTCTTGGCATGTCCTTATTCTCTAATATACCACATTAACGAAAACTGTGTTAGTGACCTTCACGAAATTTCTCTTCCTGACAAATAATTCAAAATTCAATAATATCAGTAAGGGTCAATCTTTGAAGCCACAGCTGTTGATGAAAAATTATGCTTCGAATTCAGTAGTCTTTAGGTAGCGTTAAACAGCAACACAAAATGCCAGGGGATTACCAAAGCAAGCTTTTGACTTAATATTTCATTAGTAAAATACTCATAATTTCTAGAAAAATATAAATTCTTTTTGGCCCTATATGCTGCATCAATAATAATAACTCAGGATGACAGTTCCATTGACCTTTTATTCACTAACATTTTTCTTTCGCCAGATACAGCTTTCCTAAGGCACAATCACTAACCTACCATGGTCCGATGTAGTTGATTCACATTCCTCTCTAAGAGGTGTGTCTCTTCTAACATACTTGCTAAAGCACTAGAGACCTAATTTCCCAGATTACCAATCTCATTTACTGATACTCCCGTGATAAAATTAAGTAGCATAGCAAATAAAACTTCTCAGAATTTTCCAAAGGAGACCTGCAGCTGCTGTGACTTCAGAACTGTCTCTTTTTTTGGGGATGTTTGACTGCAAAGCTCTTCAATAAGGCCAAGGTTATGTTTTTGCACCATAACCTTCTTCGTGGTTTTACAAGCATATAATGCGCAAAACTTTCAGGAAATTCTTTGATGAAGGAGTAATATGTAGATTTTTATCAATGAAACCATGCAGTAGTACAGTAATATTTGGATTTTTGTATATGTACTGGGACCTATTAGTTAAGGAAGTACCATGGAAATGGATCCCAGCCGAAACTATTAGTTAAGGAAGTACCATGGAAATGGATCCCAGCCTTTTCGGCTGGGATCCTTTTCGCATAAAGACAAAGTTT
>JASKGM010050900.1:0-20019 GCA_034509205.1 Ceratonia siliqua
TATTTGTGTTAACAAAAATGTTACTTGTTCATTTTTTTTCTACACCTCTCATGTATTTTTATTTTTAATTATTAATAATAATAAATCCTATGTACTTGAGGGGATTCAGTTCTTTTTAGACCTTTAGATGCACGAGGCAAGGCAAGGGCAAAGGCAGAAAGGGAAGGGCACGGGCAAGGACTTAGTCCTTAGATGCAAACATGATCCCATCATGTTCAACGAACATGATGGGATTCAAGTCTTAATAAAATATGAGAGGATGTGTAAGAATAACATATAAATAATAATATATAAAAAACATTAGGTTAAATACACAAAATCCATATTTTAATCATCTCATTATCAATTTCATGCTTTACTCATTATTTATATAACTTTAATACTTAAAAATATAATATTGTCCAAATGTAATCATTTTAAAATATCAAAATAATATTAGGATCATATTTATCTTTTTTTTAATGATTAATACTGACCTCGTCTTGATGAAAAATTTATGAATCTAAAATATAATTATATTCTCAAATATTAAAATGATACAATAATTTATGAAAGTATCAAATTAATAATAAGGTGAAATATATCCTACTATGAGAGTAGGAATATTCCCATAATAGGATTTAATATTTTTTAATTATATTTTGAAGTTTTTGTTTTATATTTTTTATTTTAAGAAATAATTTAAAAGAAAATAATTAATTAAAAGAATTACTTTTGTTTGTTTTTTGTTTTTTACTTTATTTTTTATTAAAATAATTAATTTACTTTTTTAATTTCTGAAAATTTTTGAAAATTTTTTATAATTATTTGTTTAAATAAAAAAATTTTAAAAAATAAAAAAAATTAAAACCTATTCTGAGAGTAATACTCCCAAAGTATGGGAGAATTCACTTAATAATAATAACTTCTTTCTAAAACCAACCATAAATGAAAAATATAAATAAATACATAATTTAATTAAAATAAATACTTACTTGGGACATAAATTCACTTTTATTAGCAAAATGGACTAAAATAAAATTAACTTTTTTAAATTGTTAAATGAAATAAAAAAAAGTATGTTTTCAGTATATATTCTTCTTCTTTTTTCTTTTAGTATTTGATGGTTAGATTTGGTTTCTCTTTGTTTTTTGGGTTTTGTTTTCTTTACATTTCATATTCAGCTTGTTGTTCACTCAATGGCCACTTGATGAAAGGTGTAAGGTAACATATATATTAATGATTGTAAATACATATAATCATTGAATCTCGTTACAATGAAAATATATAATGTGAAGGCAATTTTTGTTATCATTAGTAAATCTTTAACTAAATTAAAATGTAGAATTCTATCTCAAGAAAATTGTATAGTAATTAAAAGAGTAATAATGAGAATAATGTTCTCAAAAGTCAAAATCAAACCAATTGGCTGGTCCGATCAGTTAAATTGGGGACTGGACCCCTGACCGGTCTAGAACACCCTAGAAAATCGATGTTCTAGGACCCAATAAAAAAATCAGTGAACCAAGGTTCAATCGAAAAAACTGATCGATTAACCAGATAGCAGGTTTTTATAGGTTTTGTTTTTGGGAAAATTGTAAGCAAAACGACATCGTATTTGGTAAAAGAGGAAGAAGAAAGAATAAGACACCGGAAGACTCTTGAAAATGCTAGTAGATGTAGGAACTGGAAGACGATGAAAGATGCTAGAACTAGAAGACGCTGGAAGGTGTTCTGTCTCAGTGGTTCCCGAAGATGAAAAGCAGAGCATGCCAAACCAAAGAACCTACAAAAGAATAAAGATGAAAAGCAGAGCATATCATCTGACTCTATACAGCAACTATAAACTAAGAAATAGACAAGCAAACTTTACTATGAGCAAACCTATATATGTGAAAAATACAAATATTAATAGGAGGAAAGACAGAGAACCAACTGATCCCAAGATATGATCATGCAAGGAACAGTCGATAATGGATAAAGATCTAGTCATCTTACAATGTAACATGACTGGTCAAGATCCAGCGAAGTGGCAATGCAATAATATTTTTTTTCACTTTCTTTTCTTCCCTCATGTTTCTTTCTTCTCCCTCTCAACTCCCAAGTTGTCAGTCTCATTTCTCCCAATGAGCAAGGAAACTTGTAAGAAAAGAATGTCGTCTTCTAAAGAGCATATTAATGTGGAATTGGAAAAGTGGGTTGATGTTCCTTTTATCAAAGTCTCTAGGGAAGAACACATAGAACTATACTGCCCTTGGCAACAAACTCTCATAGTTAAGCTGCTAGGCAAAAATGTTGGCTTAAAATTTTTTACATCAACAACTTGAGATGTTTTGGGAAAATGATAGAAGAGTTTCCTTAGTTGACTTGGGTAGTTAAATTTATTAACAAAATTGATTATTCTCATGCCTTGCAGGATGGCCCCTAGTTAATAGCTTAACATTACCACTTTTCCAATTCTTGAAGATCATCATAAGATAAAACGATTTGGACTAATCACCCTAGCTCACCAACAAGCAAATCCTTATTAGACACTAGCTCCTCTCCTTTAAAAGATGGTTTGCATTCTTTTCTTCTACGTTAATATGTTCTTTACTCTTAGAAGACAACCTTTTTTTCTTACAAGTTTCTTTGCTCATTGGGGGAAATGAGACTGATAATTTGGGAGCTAGGAATATAATAAGGTTGTCAAAATAGGTTGGCCCAGCCCATTTTATAAAGGGGGAGGCGGGTTGGCTTTTTTTTGTAAAAAGGACAAGGTGGGTTACCAAAAGCCAACCCACCCTGCCTACATGGCTATGTTGAGGCGGGGCAGCGTGAGTTGGCCAGCGGGCTAGCCTGCCTATTTTTTTCTACTAGATTCATCCTTTGAGCACTAAAGATTGTACTGCTAATTTATCTGTATGATCACTTTTGATATTAAATTTATTGGCATGATTTCATCATCTCCATGTACAGTGTCTGTATGTCTTTATCTTGTGTGAATTGTTTTGGTTGCAGATATCCTTCCTATACATGTTTGGAGTGATTGAAAATTTTACTATCATGCCTTTCTATAGATTAATGGTACTAAGGAAGATAAAGCTACGGTAAGACTTGATGTACCAATGAGTGAGAATATCTTTGGTGGAATGATGACCAAGGCCAAAGTCTTGGAAGCTTATGAGAGTTATGAGAAAGAACTCCGCTCAAGGGATGAATCTATTTCATTTGAATTAAGGGATGGTAACTAGTAAACAAGATATTATCAACAACAGTTAAAATTAATTCAATCATATTAATTAAATCAATTCTAATTGTCATTTTGTGAACTGCTTTAATTTAACAATTAAGATAAGAACACTAATGGGATATAATATTTTAATATAATTGATCAATTATTGAGACTTTAGATAGAGATATTATTAAATATTGAGACTTTAGATAGGGATACAATTAAATTTTTATATATATAATAATGTATCATTAAATTAATTTAAATATTAATTGAGATTAAGTCTTTCCTTAAATAATATTAATGACATATTTTTTAAATAAGAGTTTTACTTTTTTAAATTTTAAATTTTTCATGTATTTTAATAGTTAAGTAATTAAAATAAAAAACTAATGTTAAAATCTTAAAATATATTTATGAGAATTAATATATATTAAAAAAATTAATATATATGAGACTAGATTGGAAGGAACCCGCCCCCTTGGCAGGCTAACCTGTCCTACCTTGCTTAAAATCAAGTTGAGACGGGTCGAGGCTGAGTGGCTCGTCTTGACAATCCTAATTAAGAGGAAGAAGAGAGAAACATGAGAAAGAAAGAAATGTTAAAAATATATTTTTTAATGTCTTATCATATGAGACTAGATTGAAACCATCCAACTGAATAAACCATCATAATCCATCAATTATGACCTTGTCTATCAAGAATAAGTTAGAGGAATACAACTCACTAGATAAACTGTTGAGGTAAACATCTATAAAGGACAAGGCTTATGACTTTCAACTCCCACCAAATAAACATTATGCATCTTTAACTTTAAAGATGAGCATGTGTTGGAAAGTCATAAGCCAACTTTAATGTGAAAATCAAAATATATTTATGAGAATTAATATATATTAAAAAAATTAAGTTTTTAATTTTTTTTTCTTTTTTGGTAAGTTGGAAGGAACCCGCCCCCTTGGCAGGCTAACCTGTCCTACCTTGCTTAAAATCAAGTTGAGACGGGTCGAGGCTGAGTGGCTCGTCTTGACAATCCTAATTAAGAGGAAGAAGAGAGAAACATGAGAAAGAAAGAAATGTTAAAAATATATTTTTTAATGTCTTATCATATGAGACTAGATTGAAACCATCCAACTGAATAAACCATCATAATCCATCAATTATGACCTTGTCTATCAAGAATAAGTTAGAGGAATACAACTCACTAGATAAACTGTTGAGGTAAACATCTATAAAGGACAAGGCTTATGACTTTCAACTCCCACCAAATAAACATTATGTCATCTTTAACTTTAAAGATGAGCATGTGTTGGAAAGTCATAAGCCAACTTTAATGTAAAAATCTTAAAATATATTTATGAGAATTAATATATATTAAAAAAATTAAGTTTTTATTTATTTTTTTTTTTATGAGTTGGAAGGAACCCGTCCCCTTGGCAGGCTAACCTATCCTACCTTGCTTAAAATCAAGTTGAGACGGATCGAGGCTGATTGCCCGTCTTGACAATCATAATTAAGAGGAAGAAGAGAGAAACATGAGAAAGAAAGAAATGTTAAAAATAGATTTTTTAATGTCTTATCATATGAGACTAGATTGAAACCATCCAACTGAATAAACATCACAATCCATCAATTATGACCTTGTCTATCAAGAACAAGTTAGAGGAATACAACTCACTAGATGAACTGTTGAGGTAAACATCTATAAAGGACAAGGCTTATGACTTTCAACTCCCACCAAATAAACATTATGTCATCTTTAACTTTAAAGATGAGCATGTGTTGGAAAGTCATAAGCCAACTTTAATGTGAAAATCTTAAAATATATTTATGAGAATTAATATATATTAAAAAAATTAAGTTTTTATTTTTTTTTCATTTTTGGTAAGTTGGAAAGAACCCGCTCTCTTGACAGGCTAACATGTCCTACCTTGTTTAAAATCGAGTTGAGACAGGTCGAGGCTGATTGACCCGTCTTGACAATCTAATTAAGAGGAAGAAGAGAGAAACATGAAAAAGAAAGAAATGTTAAAAATATATTTTTTAATGTCTTATTATATGAGACTTGATTGAAACCATCCAACTGAATAAACCATCCCAATCCATCAATTATGACCTTGTCTATCAAGAGCAAGTTAGAGGAATACTACTCACTAGATAAACTGTTGAGGTAAACATCTATAAAGGACAAGGCTTATGACTTTCAACTCCCACCAAATAAACACTATGTCATCTTTAACTTTAAAGATGAGCATGTGTTGGAAAGTCATAAGCCAACTTTAATGTAGTTGGTGCCATAATAATGGCCTACACTATCAATTAAGGGATGGAAATTACTTCTCCATTGTCCTGAGTATTATTATATTTATTATTTATTATTATTATTATTATTTAATTATTAATTATTATATATATAATATAATTAAAATTCCATTTACGCCAGTTTTAGAAACATAGGAGAATATAGCCGCAACATTATCGTCTTTATTTATTTAATAGTCACAAAGATGAAAGAAGTATCACAATTCACACGCGACTAAACTTAACACACAGCGTATTCGGGTAGAATGATCCTTCTTAACTATCTTACATATACTGACTTGAACTCTCATTTCAAATCTCCCTCAGTCCTCAATCAATATCCCATTCATTTTCAGCTCAGATTTCACCTTTACCATTTCACTCTCTGGCAAAATCATGGTCACAAACCTCCCTTCACTCCCAATCCCATTCTTGATTGAACCTTTTGGCCATGGCGCCACCATAACTGCTCCTTCATCTCCCACCCCTTGAATCGTACAGTAAACAAATTTCGGTTTCCGTCCCTTCACTTCCAACCCATACAGATCAATGTCTTCCAGGTCCACAAACGTCAAATTTGCCCCGTACACGAAGAAATCACTCGCTCCTTGATCTTTCTCCACTGCTTCTTCGATCTGATTCCTCTCATCTACACCTTCATCCGCTAGAATTGTCGCCAGTCTTCTCAAATCAGTGTCAACTATTGAAGATCCAGCCTCAACTTTGCTTATCAGCTGTTTGTTTCCTATGATTTCATTGCCCCGATTATATGGATCCTTTCTGCATACTGTTACTGTGTTGGGTTCGGATCCTTCTCTAATTTCGGCTATGCAGCGCCAGATTACAGCGCACAGAGATTCAAAAGGAGGGGTTTGGTCTACGCTTGGACCCCAAATCTGTGCCTGCAAGTAGTTTATCTGAGAGCTGGTTAGGTGGAAGGAGAAAGTGTCCATTTTGCAGTTGTTTGCGGGTATCCAATGGTCACCCACAGGGTCAACCCGTTTCGCTGTAATTGGATCCTTTCCGGATGGTGATTGGTTGTGGGGCTCTTGGGCTATTGGGGGTGGCTTTGGAATGTTGTAGGGCTTATTGAGTCTCAAATCAGCCATGGCATGGCCCCAAGTGTTGATGAAATCAGCAGCTGAAAATGGATCCCCGAGTATATGGGCCCAGCTCAGGCCCAATGACATTCCACCACACTTAAAATGAGTTACCTGCAAACAAAAAACGGGTAATTTATCTCGGACTCAAGACTGAACTTACAATCTTTAGTCTTGAAAACGACTCTAACGCCACTGAATTATATGACCAAGCTTGGATTAAGAATGTTCATACGTGTTTTATCTGTTATCAATAAACCCACATAGGAATGTTACCTCACTTTAATTAAATGTGTGAATTTGATTAGGAAAAATGATAAAAATAGAAGGCTGGAAATATAGGCATCTTTGGGAATTTTCTTTTTAAATATAATATCATAACCTGTGGAAGGCAGGTGGCGTTTCCCTTTCAGGTTTCAACCACAATAAATTAATGAAAGGGACTGTGTATGGGGTGAGGAATGAGGATGACCCGCCATATCCATTTAGTAGCAATTGAAGAAAATTATGGCCTACTAGTCTACTACGTAGTATATATTAAATAGTAATTACGATTGGTTGTTGAAGGATGTAGACCAATGAATTCTTACATATATAATTAGACCCACCATACCCAGTTTATGTAGAAGCTTAGCTTATTAATTTGGTTTATTTAAGGAAAACAAAAAATACAAGGACACAAACTTTATAGAAAATAAAGGTGCATGTTTGGAAATATAATTATGAAATATATATTCGCGTAGGTTGCATTTATTTTACATAAAATTACACTGTTTTTATATTTTAATTAGAACATATTTCTAGTCTATGAAATCAACCCGACTTTATATGGGAAGTCGATCGTTTTCTAAACTAATAAAATATTGCGAGTATAAATATTTAATAGAAAATATTTTTTTTTTATATTACTAATTCCACGCTAGTTTAATTTATATCATTTCTCATATATATTAATTTATTATAAAAATTATTTATATTGTTTATTTGTATCTTAAATAATAATAAAAAAATAAAAAATACTCTCTCTCTTATAAATGGGTATAATTAAGGTTTTTGGGCAAGCCGGCGAGAGACTTCAAACTAATATCATGCATTTATGATATCTGACATTCATAAATAGGACCCTCCTTGTCCTTGCTTCTGCCATTAATTCATGGAGCAAGTTCTTGTCCCACAAGGGAAAATATCAAACACTCCCCCACACACAAAGTATTAGAGTAATTTGATCAATTAAGCATAAATATTGATTAAATAATTTTAAAATGATAGATCCTATATAAGCTAGCTATATATATATTATTCACAATTTGTCATAATAGCTATAAACACATGATTTTATCCGTTAAAATTTCTTAAAAATGATAGCAATTATTATATTAGTAGTTGAGAAATTTTTTATAGATTGTGAGAAAAGAGTTTCTGTTATATAAACGTAGGTCATGTGCATGAAGGTACCTGCAATAAAACGGGAGGAGAAAATGATAGCTCCGGCCCAATGACTTGATGGGAAACCAGCAACTTGTGCAAAGGCCAATCCTTCATGTGTATCCACTCATCTAGGGTTTTCTTGCAGTTGGCCTCAATGAACCTGGCTCCACAGTCGTTGCACTTGATGTACGGCCGCCCGGATTCCCTTCGCCGGAACCGGCCGCACGTGATGAAGAAGTGGTTAAACCAAGTGAACATGGCTTCCTTTATTTTCATTATGCTTAGCCCTTCTACAGCCTCACTCTCAAAGAAGTACACTACTCTAAGGTAGTGAAGCTTCATGGCCAAGTCCAGTCCACTAGGGTTATGAAACACATCCGACCCGGTTGATCGGCCAGGGCCAACCGAGGAAAGCCTGATATCATAGACCAAGCTTTCTTCTTGAGGGAGAACCATGGGTGGAGGTGGGAAATTTGGTAAGGCTAAGGGAATTAGAAGAAAGGGAACTATATGGGTGCTGGAGCTAGCGAGGTTGCACTGTTAGTATATATAGAGGGTGATGGGAGTGTAGCTGGTTGGAGTTTTAATGGAATTTTATTATGTGTAACGTTACCATTGGTTCGTGCAATGAAACGGATAGACTCTCACAATTGCATTAAAGTTCACCTGCCTAAATGAGTATTACCAATGATCTCACCCTTTTTTTAATCTTATTTCGATTGGATTGTGTTTCTCACTATTAGTTTAGTGGGAATTAAATTACTATACACCTTGGCCAAAGTTAAACAGGAATAGTAAATAATTATTTTTTTACGATCTGAAGAGAATTCTTTTTGAAGAAGAGAATATTATCTATACAAATCGTCTGATCGTAATAATTGGGTGACTTGTATAGATAGTTACGTCATAGTTTGAAGTGGAGTCTCTCTTATATTTAAATGAAAAGAAGATCTGTATATAATTTGCCAACTGACAAGAAAACTGCATATTATGACAGATATTCAGGCAATGAAAGCCATCAACACTTGAGTGAAGAAAAAAAAAAAGAGAGATCCTTAGAAGGCTTTAATGGAAAGCACAAAAGAGGTTGCATGGCTTTGAATGATGTTTCACGAGTTAGCTGATATATAGCCAACCTGGCCGGGGTCATAAATAACTAAATAAGGACGAAAAATATCTCAACAACCATAAAAAAGTAGGCTGGTGATCAGCTAGCTTTAGACATTTGTCCTCAAACGACAATTTCTTCTATTCTTACGTAATTGTCGGAGCCAATTTAGTATCATTTGAATACTAAGATGTTAAACATATATATATATATATATATATATCTAATAAACCCTAGCACTAATTATATATTGCGTGTGTGGAAATCAAGTTGGGTTCGTTATTAATTTAGTTAGTACCATGCATGGGGCCTGGGGGCAAATATTCTTGCTTTGCTTTCTGAGTAAGTTCTGCCAAAGCAACTTAGGTTTGGTGACTGGTTTTGTTACGCAATGTTTCTGTCTGCTACAGCTTGTTAGAATGAACTGCAGTCAATGCCTATACAGTACTATAGTAATTAGTAACTTCCATAACCTACCACCCAAAGCATTATCATCTAAACTTTGACAAAGTTCAGATTATCCAATCAGTTGATAACATAAATCTATCAGTAGATCACTATATGACTTGACAAGTTGATAACACAATTAAACGTAATGAAAGAAATAATGGGATTGCATAGTTAAATACCATTCTAATTGTCTAATTGCAGCTCAGCTCAGCTCACTAATAATAATTGATGAGTTTGTTTATTTTGACTTTTGAGAAATTGGTGTCTGCAGAAACTTTATGGAGAGCCATGCTCTAATTAGTTTTCCATTATGGAAATGGAACGGATCGAGTCAAGGGAGCAAGTAAATTGATGATGCCTAGACATAATCTTATCTTAAAATCATCTTCTTATTTTGACTTTTCCTTTCAATTGATCTTTAAATTGGTCTTAATAGCAATTAATCGAAGTTTCAATTCTATCAAATATATATATATAGATATATATGAATTTTCACTTTTCAGATAATGTTATATTTTAGGTGTTAAATATCAAATAGTTAATAAAGATAAACTTACATATTCAGAATATTGTATCATTAATTTTTTTCTAAAATTAATTATGTGAGATACTGTTCTTGAATATAATGTTTCTAGAGACAATTAAAAAAATATCATAAAATTAATTTGGAAATCAAATAGAGAACAAAATAGAGGTTATTTTTTTTAATTCAAATAGAGAACAAAACCCTCTATATAAAATTTAAAAAAAATTAAAGCATAGTTATGTTAATATGGAAAACGTATTTTTTTAATTTGGAAATCAAATAGAGAACAAAATAAAAAGATATCAATATAAATAGGTTGGTGGCGGTCCCCTATTTTTATCTGAATATCGCAAAGTAGGAAAGTATAGTGTGGACCAAATCACCTACCATATGGGCAATTGAAGACGATCTTCAACTTCCCATTCTTGTTATAAATATATATATATTCTTGCATGAAAAATCAATTCCGGTAGGTAGGGCTCTAAATGAATATAAACAGTTGGAGTTGACTCTTATAAAAAGTTTGGCTTATTCATTTATTTATTAAATAAGGTTAAACATAATATGATTGGTCAAATTAAACAAATAGAACTTAAAAATTTGATGCTTGTTTAACTCGTGAATAACTTATTTAAAAATTATATATAATTCATATAATCTCATTAAATTTATCTTAAACTTATTAAATTTAAAATATCTATATAATCTTAAATTTCCTTTATAAGGTATTTGTTGTTTCAGCTAGACCCTACAAGGCTACAAGACCATTATAAGATATTTGTAGTTTCAACGGTACCCTGCAAGACCTTTATAAGGTATTTGTAATTTCAGCTGTCCCCTAACTTGTAGGGTACATAGACCCATAACTGGGACAGTATACTATAATCACCTTCATCTATCTTCTGTAGCTTCTCTTTAATGGAAGGGACCATAAAAATGAAGATATGAAAAAGTTGTTGAACTCATGGGATTTACAATTTTTAAAATTTTCTCATTTGAAACTTCATTGATCCCTTAACCATATAATAGGTGTTGCTTAAAACCAAATGAACTTCAGGCATGCCTTTGATGAAATGAATTGATGAGAAGAGACAGAAACTTTTGAAGATACTTATCACCACAGCCCAATCGGCCCAAGGCACAAGCCCATTGATCATCTTAGCCCAAGGTACAAAAAGGTCACCTCTAGCAGCTATAAATATCCCCTTCCGGGTATGAAAAAGGCTTTTAAACTCTCACATTATCTACTACTCTTATAACTCGATATTAAGCTGATCCGAGCATCAAAGTTCGGGTACGCCATACCTGACTTTGGCTCATTGTACTTGTTTCTCACAGGATCAGACCAACCAACCGACCTCTCATCTCCCAACACCGACATCGATAAATTATCATTGTTGTTGATTAGATGACTGAATTTAAGGTTCAAAAAACTTTCTTCTAAGAATATATGAGTGAGATATTAAATTCTTATATGATTAATAACAGTTTTAAAATGATTTGTATCTACGCACACAGTTGTTGTCATTTCTGCAAAAAAAGATCCATCTAATTAAGGCCCAAGTTTTAGAATGGGATCATAAAGCAAATTAATATGTGCCTCCATCCATACTCAGTCCAAATCTTATAACCATATCAGGCCCGGCCCGTTGTTATTTGAAATTCTCCTATTATTCTAAATTAATTAACCTAGAAACTTTAATGAAAAATTATTCATTGTTTAATGGGGCACCAAATTAATTTTTTCCTTTTCTTACTCTTTATAAAAAATGGTTATTTAATTATAAAAAATAATTATTCAGTTAATAACAAAATAATCATTTTTATAATTAAATAATTATTTTTATAAAGGATAAAAAAAGAGAGAAAAAATGAACAATACATAGGCACCGTATAGGAATATAGTACCTTATATAAAAATTTGATTTTTCATTAAACATCAATACATAATTTGTCCGACAAAATAATATTGAATATATTAAATGCTTGACCCAGTAGAATCGTAGATGAGCAAACTGCTTTTAATACTTTCAATGTGTCATAATTGATTAATCATAAGAAATCAATTGCAACAATAGAAACTAAAGAGTGGTGTTTGCAAAAGATTTAAAATGAAGAATGTTACGATGAATATCTTTGTAAATAGTTTTCAATTGTAATATTGTGAAAGCAATGAACTGCTTTTAATTTTCAAGCTTTAGAAGCACTTTTCAATTAACTTGGAAACTAATTAACACATATTTCGTAAAAATAATAATGTGTTATCATTTTGATACAATATAATTGACTATTTACTTATTAGATATATTTTCAATCAACAAAATCTAAGAAAAGCTCGTGTAAATTTCCAGAAAAGGTTTCCATAAACTTGAGTTTAAAAGAAAGTTTGCATAGAGTTTTAAGATTAGAAGTTTATATTATTCACAAGGTAATTTGCTCAATTACATCATCAAACATCCTAGGACTTGCTAGTTCCCGTAGACCGACCCATAGGGGACCAGCACAACACAACCATGATTTTTTCAACATTTTTTTTTGCTCCAACCTTGCTCACTCGTGATTCAACAGAACGGATGTGTGCAATATGATGAAAATAACAGAAAATTTACAGGAGACTGAACAAATGAATGCGACTACTTCACTTTCTATCATACATATTCTTGTCAATAGGAGTTCTATGTTACAAATCAAAATTGCAGTGGAGTTGCAAAGGCCACATCTTGTTTCTCTTACATTCTCTTTCTCTACTAGAAAGAGCTTCTCAGCTCCTAGCAAAAATAGAATAGAAAAGCTGCACAAGCTTTCAAGTCTCCCCTTCTCTGCAACCTGCAGCTCCCTTTATAGATGAATTACTATGACACGCGAAGCGAGAACTGCACCCCCAAATCTTGGCCCGCAGCAATGCACCAGAGAATGCAAC
Source organism: Ceratonia siliqua (assembly GCA_034509205.1). Lineage (NCBI taxonomy): Eukaryota > Viridiplantae > Streptophyta > Magnoliopsida > Fabales > Fabaceae > Ceratonia > Ceratonia siliqua. Next base: position 13,025 of record JASKGM010050900.1, read on the forward strand.
CATTCATGACAGAAGTTCCCTTCCAATCAGCCAGACAGACATTTCCATCCAAACAGTTTTAAGATCAAGGCAATCAGTCACTCATTACTAGTTGCCAGAGTAAAAATAACAACAGAATGCATCAAGAATCTTGGAATCTATTTCTTACGCCCAGATGCTCCTGTTCTTCCCACATTGGGTGAGCCAATGGAGGGTTCCTTGTGCAGATATAATTGAAGTATCTTGTGCCACTCAAATAATCAATCAGTATGGAATGACGTATGGCAGAGCAAAAACATCTGCTGGCTCTATATGCAGAGCTTCTGCCCATACCTGCGGTGCCTCCCCAACCTCTGAAGAATTTGCCATGGGCTTTTTTTCTTGTGCACAACTGCTGCTAAACAACCACTCTTGATCATCAAAATCAGACCATTCCTCCATTTTGGGTACCGAATATATCTGGCTTAGGTACTTGGAATCTGGATGGGGCGGTTTTGCAGAAGCTTCTTCAGCTACTGGATCAACTGGCACAGTAGCAGTGATAGTCTTGTTTGGGGAAACTGCAGAAGGTTGAGCTTCAATGATGCCATTTTTCTTGCGTTCCTTTTTATCTACATTAAGATTACTGGCTGCTCCTGGCCTATCTGAGGTATATGGAATGGAAATTTGACAAGGTTCCAATATCCTTCCATTTTCAGTGAATGGATGAGAAGAGGGTCTCGGCAACTTACTGGGCCAATTGTCATTGGCTGTAAGAAAAATTAAAGATTAATTATAACTTGCAAGCCAATAGCAAAACAAGAATGTGCACAAACTTGAGAAAACTGACCAATGTGATTAAAAAATACTGGGTTTTAAAATATCTATATAATTATGTGAAATCATGGCAAACCCACCATTATCTCAACGGATGCAATATTGGTATTAGGTCAACAAAATACTACTCCAACACTAAAGGCCTTATTTGTTTAAATACAACACAAAGGGATCATTGAGCAGCAATGAGAACAAGATTTGTCATGAAAGCACTCACCATGCAGAACTCCATTTGATTCTATGTCCTTCCGTTTCTTGAGGTTTTCCCCGCTAACAGCATTCTCATGGCTGTTCCTGGGAACCTGTGTTAAAGAATTTGTAACTATAGGGCCACCTTTGTTGCTTTCTTTAAACTTATTCTGGTCTGTGTTCTTATGTTCAACTTGCTCCTTTGCTTTCTCCTCCTTTTTCTTCTCTTTATAGGGGTCTTTGTCCTTACAGTGGCCTTTTTTCTCCTTATCTTTATCCTTCTTTTTATCTCCTCGTTTATCATCTTTCTTTTCCTTGGACATTTCTTTTGCTTCCACTGTTTTGTCAAAGTTCTTCTCCAAAGATTTGGGCATTCCATCAGCTCTAGAATGAGAATTTCCAGCATGATTCTGAACTGTTGCATTTCCAACAGGTTGGGTATCAGCCTGGATTCTTGGCCCATAGATCTTCCTAGCATCAATACTCTTATCCTTGAGCTTTTCCTTGCCATCAGGCCAGGTACCACTACCCTTAGCCACCAACCTAACAGTCCCCTCATCCTTTTTACGGTCTGCAATGGTAAACTTCTGAACCAATTGATTCCCAGCCCCTCCATCCTCCTCCTTAATCCTCCTGCCCAACTCCTGAAGAAATTTAGAATCCTTATTCTCCTCAACCAGATGATTATTCTCTCTAACCTCTCCATTACTACCAGCAAACTGTTTGGTAAATTTCTCTTCAAACAAGATACCCTTCTTATCTTTCTGCTTAATTTCCTTTTGATGGAGCTTGTCTGCAATGGGACCCTCAGCTTGTCCTGGAAATCCCTTCTCATCTGCAGTTTTGGTTTTGTTTTTATCCTTATCCTTATCCCTGTCCTTGTCTTTATCTTTCTTTTTATCTCTGTGTTTTTCCTTTTTGTCTTTCTTTTCTTTTTGGTTTCCATCCCTTCCTTCTTTCTCTCTTTTTTCCTTACTTTCCCTCTTCTCTTTGTCCTTCTTCTCTTTTTTATTTTTTTTTTCTCTGTTCTTTTCCTGCAAATCATAGGGGGAGAAGAAAAATTAAGAATAATTATTAAATGAGGAAGAAAACAAAATGACTATACAGCACCACAATAGAAAGTACGATAAAAATCCCCAAGAAGATGCAGAGAAATACAATGATTAAATAATAGTACGAGGTACAAGAAAAACATGATGGTCCAGGAAGATCATATACTAAAAAGAGCTGCAAGGAACAAACTCCAAAAACAACTATTCAAAGGCTACTGAATACTTTCTGTGTACATACAAAACATTCTGGCAAAAAAACATGTTGATTACAGTGGAAGATTCTAGCAACATCTTATTTTGCAGGCTTAAATTTCTTAGCAGTCAACCATCAAAATTTCAATCTAGCACAAACATACTCATCCTCAAAGATGACCATTCCAATTAAAATCTGCAATGATATTTGCATAGAAAGTTTTGCTGTATCAAATAGAAGTAATATAACAAGAAACCCAGCAAGGATAACACATAGGCAAGTATACTTAAAGCAGTCTGATGTTGATGAAAAGAGAAACAAAATGTCATGATGATGTAAGATTCGATATCAACAGCCATAAAATAATGTAAGAATTATCAACCTTTAAGGGTAATCTTCAATTGGAAAAGTGCAATCCACCTGTCTTATTTAGGATTACAAACAAACGCTCAAGCAAATAAAAGAATATGCATAGCCCATTAAGACGCACAAATAAACCAGGTAAAGAATCTTCTATGTCCCAATATCTTCTCAAACAAGACAGTATCCTTATCATTTTGGTCCTCACAAATTATGGCAGCTAACAAACAACAAACTCTCTGATTCTTAATCTTCTCAATCACAATAAGCAATCCTAGACACTTTATGCACTAGTCAACCAGATGAGATCCACAGTGTATCCTATTTTTAAAATAAAAATCAGGATTCCATTGGGATATTGTCTATCCACTTGAGAACCATACTAAGCCAAACAGCCTAAATCCTAGAATCTTTATCATGTAAGAAACCAAACCTTTTCATTTAGTTTTGAATTCCATTACAATGAAGTGACAAGAAGAAAAGTTCCTAGGTCCACATAGCAACAATTCCTACTAACATTTCACAGGAAAGGAGTCTAATGGACTTGGCTCCTCTAAAGTGCAGTGTGCATTTTAGAGTAAAGTGAAAGTGAATAATCGTTGATGAGAAAACCATGGGCATTGATTTTACACATCCATTAAATAGTTATCAGGTTGCTCTTACATCATAAAAATCTGAACAGTTGATTTTATCATCAACAGCTACCCTACTGTGCACTGTAGTCTGTACTATCTAAATTCTCTAAAGGGCACCTGCACTTTTAGAGGATCAGGATCTTTCTCCGAATCTAACCAGGTCTATCTTCATAATACAGTAGAAATTTATCAATTTGCAGGTACTCCCCATTTGGTCATTTCGAGTCACTTCCTAATCCTATCTAGACAAAATCTTCAATTATAAACTGCGATCAATAAGGCAATTAAGCATTTTACACTTTACCTGAACTTACAGAGGACCATCCCACCAAAAGTAAACATTAGTTTATCCATAAAGACAAGTAACATCAGACCAAAAGGACACATACAATTATCTTGCCAAAACATAATGCAGAGAAGACTAGCAAAAGAGCAATATGCAAATAAATTTCTCTAATCAAGTTATCAAGGCAAACTATTAGTTTCATTGCAAAAACACTTGGCCACTTTTAGATAGTTTTGTGGGATTCTGTATACATGTTGTCATATCCTCTTCCAGAGAAAGGAAATTTTGACACGAATTTAATAATCAAAGCATAATTATGACAGATGCTTCATAGGGGTAAAACCTATGACCATTTGGCTTATGATAACTGAGAGATGAGACCAATTTAGAACACAATGTCAGGCTGGTAAGAACTCAATCAGGCGACCAAAAAACAAAATCAGATTTAATGATACAAAAGGTCACCCATAGATCAGGTTTAATTCATACCTATTTACAGTTATTAAAAAGAACACCTTACCAGAAACAATCTTGAAAGAGCTCTCCTATTAGAAAATTTTTAACGTGGATAAATAAAATCAAATACTTAAGAGGTCTTAGTTATCAAAATTCCCACACCTACTTATGTAAAATCAATTGGAAGCAAGCATGAAGACAGCATCATGCCAAGAACCTTTAGTACATCTTTCCGCCAGTGTCATAAGTGGACAATAGTTATTTTGACCTTTGTCATCATAATTCACATTAGCATACGCATCTGATTTGCCTTATCTAGTTCAAAGTATGCAGATTGTAGACATATTAAATTTCTAGATGTGGACTGTACTTGAACCTCACTGCTGTTATTTCACCATAAATAGGACTAGCATTATCATATCATATTGCAAGCCCAGATAATTACCATCTCCCTTTGGTCCTTTTGAACCACAAAAGCTGGTGATTGGTTCTGCAAAAAGTTCTCTTAGTCCTATTAATCTATTAATCTATTAAGAAGCCTAGGAGAGGACAAATCTAGGTAAGCCACCCAACAATTTGAAAATTAAGCTTTGTTCTATGACTCATAGAAAGCAAGAAAATATAAATTGTGGCCTCTAATAAAAGAAATCAGCAACTATTGTACAGCACATATTAAGAATGTCCAACTAGGGGAGCACTAGACAGGCAACCACTCTCGACACTAGGTTGTTGCTTGAAAAGCTTCTTTAACCATGTCAACCATCTAACTGTGCATTGTTACTTCTAAGAATTTCAGCTTAAAGGCCTACTTATGTTACATAGGAAAAGTTTAAGCATTATGATCTATATTAATCGGGATGTAACTTATATAACCAGTGCATATTTATACCCAAAAATTACACTAGCCTCAGCCCTTATTGGGGAAGGCATGCTACTAAGACCAAAGATCATTTACAACAAAATCATGTTTTTCCATGTATATTTATCATCCATAAAGGGAAGCACCAAACACACATTTCCCACGTCCAATAGTATATATGTTCTATTTCTCCCCACAATTTCAATTCAATTACATATGTCCATCTAGAGGACTCTCAAGTTTATGACTATTAATTACTTATTAACATCTAATTACAATGGAATAAATCAAAGGAAATTTCCTCATTGCACCAAGAAGTCAGGTTGGGTTGGGTCCATATAAAATTTTCATTTCAAAAGAAATAAAAGGTCAATAAACGCATGCATGCAGGTATATAATTTTATGAATTTGTGAAGGACTCCAAAACTTTACTCGGTATATATGTGAACGAATGTGTAAGATGCTCCCACCCCCACTGTAAAGAGAACCTATGATTACTGCATGAATACATCCATACATACATGCGTACATACATACATATATATATATATACCCTCACATTAAAAGCCACCATCAGTTATCACATATGGACTCAATAGAGAAGAGGTTCAAAAGGTAGAACACAGAAGATACTGATGATGATGCAAAATTGATTTTAGAGACTTTGCTTTGACCCATCTACACACAAGCAAAGCCACAAAACCAACATAATATCCATATGAAATTGCCATATTGTACTGTAAAAGCCTATCGGACTGCAATTATATGCTTCTCTACTGGGTATAGATGATTTTGAAGCATAAGATAGATCAGCACTCCTAGCATGAAAGTACAAATGAATTTACTCAAGTGAACAAATAAGTAGAGCATGTTTACTTTTAATAATCATGATATCCTTGCTCCTTAACTAGCAATGACAGAGTTCCTCCACTCTATGCTCTAAGAACTTGTATGTCCAGCACTACACATCACAACAGTCCAAATTTTGGACATCACACAGAAAAACCAAACATGAATCTCATAATAGGAAAAGACAAAACAAGGTGTCAACATTTGATTTGACATGCACCCAGAAATTATTGTAAGCCACAAGAATCAACTTCCATCAATCAAGAGTGTACAATCACAACTAAATATCCGCCTCCAATCAGCTTCAGTGGCACCCAAACACTAATCAAACTTAGCAGAAAAAGATCTTACACCATCTTTTCTTCTTTCACGGCTTATGTCATACTTCAAAAGATGCCATTTTAAACTTTTCTAAGTCATCAATTTATAATGGATTCTAGACAAATCAAATTTAACTTGTTCAGAAGTAACAGATGAAAATTTTCAGTAGTATAATCAAACTGAGACACGACAGCAGATATTATAAAAACATTTTAAGATTCCATTTGGCTATTTTCAATGCACATTAATAATCCTTCAACTCACTGGTAAATCACTTTTGCATCCCGATGAGTGTTATCCCAAGTTATATGTACAATGTGAATACAGGAAAAGTATAATAACCTTTTTTAGTAAGTCCACATCATCTGTACTAGACTTCTTTTCATATCCTGGTGGTGGAAATGGAAAGCAGCGCGACATTGCACAAAATTCGAATATACCCAGTGTATGATCCTTCCAAAATTGAAAATGCTTCAATTACTCTCCAGCAGCGCTGTTCCAGAAAGGGAACGAACCAGCAACTAAGCTCCTGTCCATGCACCATGTCACTGCATTCATTTCCAGCTTTAATATTCCTCCATAAGCTTCTTACTCACTACAAACACAAATTATGGAAACCACCAGCGTGTACTTCCCTTCACCAAAAATATGAAAACAGCTCAAAGTCTCAAACAAATGCTGCAGAAATTTGACCCAAAATCAATTCGCATATGCAGCACCGCAACCACTCAATCTAACTAACTAAAACACAACCCCAATAATGGTAAGGTATTAAGCTGAAACTATGTCAATCCAAATGGTTTCTACTTTCTTGGGAATTGAAAATGAAATACTGCAATCAGATCCTCTCTGTAGCCTTGGAGACCAATAAAGAATCATCAGCTCCTGCTTACTGTCAATGTCCAATACCAAAATCATAACCCAGTAAAGATCAAAATTACCAAAAATGCCTTGGCTGGTTCTAAAATTGATTTTTAAAAGTCTTGATCGGTCTACACAA
>JASKGM010050911.1:0-20017 GCA_034509205.1 Ceratonia siliqua
CCGAAGCATAATAGATAAATTCATTTCATTGCTACTTAATATTTGTCATACTTGATAATAAGGAATAAGGCTATGATATAGAAAGAAAAAGGAATCCTTTTTGATACAGATTTTACTGGCTAAGGCATAAATTTGGAAAAGACAATTAGAGAAATATTTTAAACAAACTTTAAAAGGCCCTGTTATCTCAAAATGGGTTCAAGGCCCAATTAATGTCAAAAATGGTTTCAAAAGCCCAATTATTGTCAAAAATGACTCCAAGGACCCAAATAGATATTAAAAAGACTTCAATGGCTCAATTGGTCCAAAGGGGTTAATGTCTCATTTTTATCTTAATTGAATAAAGTTGCCCATTTAAATATTTTCAAAAGGGGTTCAAAGCCCATTACTTCTTTCATGGCTTTAAAGGCTTGCAACATATAATTAATCTGCCTTCTAATTTTTAAAATTTACATTTTAACCCCAAATCTTTTAATAATTTTATTTTTGACCCTATACTTTCAATAATATCATTTTGACCCCCAATCTTTTGGTAATTGCATTTTGACCTTCACACTTTCAAGAATTATATTTTAGCCCCCCAAATTTCTTAAAAGTCACATTTTGATCCCCATTTCTTTCAAATCTCCTTATCACCCTATTATTTTTATAAATCCCCTAAACTCAACATTTAATGAACTTTCAGTAGAAGTTTATCTTCTCCGAAGTTCAGTTTTTTTTTTATGAGCTTTCAATGGAATCTTATTTCCCTAAAGTCTCAACTCTCATAGGCATTCAGTGGAGATTATTTATCCCCAATGTCCTAGTTTCCATAGATTTTCAGTGAAATTTTATTTTTTCAAAGTCTTAGTTTTTACAGGCTTTTAGTAGAGATATATTCTCTCCAAAGTTTTAACCCGTTGTCTAGGCTTTAAGTGAAAATTTAGTTTCTCCTAAATGTCCTAATGTCTTTTTAATTAATTAATCAATTTAACGAACATTCGAACTACGTTGACCTTGATCCATTTTGGGGTACGTGGGCACTTACTGGGTAAGGCAGGTCTAGTTATTTATTTATCCATCTTTTTTCATTATTATTTTATTAATAAAAGGGGTAATTAAAACACATTAAAATTTTAAGCACAGACAATTTAGGGTAACCATCCTTAGTGATGGAAGTTGTAGGGTGCCTAACACCTTCACCACACGTAATTAGATTCCCGAACCTTTCTTCTGGTTCCAAGGGCCAGTTTTCCTTTTCTTTTTTAAGGATCCCAATTATCCTTCCAATTAATTGGTGGTGACTCTTATTTTCTCTGCGTTTTCCTTTACGCAACCCTAAAGTCATAAAATGATGGCTTTTCACCGGCCATCACGTTGTGACCGTGACTTACCAAAATATTGTTTCGTATACCTCCATGTTTCTGCTTATTTGCTTTCTGAAGACTTTGTCAACCAATTGTTGGTAGTTGCTCCTGCATTTTTTAACCTGAAGGGCATTACCTTATAGCAATGGGTGGCTATCTTTATGATAAAGGCTATTTTTTCTTCGTATTCTGGATGCGTTTGTATTTGGTTATACCTAGAATACGCGTCCATGAAACTTAAATCAGAGGCACTGTCTACGAGCTTGTTAATTTCGAGAGGGTATTGGTCATTCGGGCAAGCTTTATTAAGGTAAGAGATATCTACACACATACGCCACGTTCTATTTGATTTTTTAACCAGGACCACGTTGCAGAGCCAAGATGAGCATGTTATCTCCTTTAGTAATAAATAGTTTTGCTCTTGCATTTATTACTGATTTATGACATATGAAATTAGGATTTATACCTGGCATGTCTACCGCGGTCTAAGCAAAAAGGTCGGCATTTTGAACCAGAAGTACGACTAGTTTTTGTTGCTATCTTGGAGGAAGGTCTGCTCCTATGCTGACAGTCTGTGAAGGGTCAAGTCCTACCTGTACCTGGATGAGATCGCCTTGTGGTTCAAATCAGTTTTCATGCCTACTTATTTGCGCATCTAACTCTTATGAAGTTACACGGTTTGCACTGGCCAAGGGATTGTTGAGGGGCAAAGTGCCTGTGACCTTATCCATCTTGATCAGGCTTGTGTTGTAGCAAATTCTGGCTTTCAATTAGTCTCTTCTGACTGATCCTATTGTTCCTTTAGAGGTGGGGAATGTCAAGAAGAGACGTTTGGTGGAGAACAATAATCTACGACTAGGAAGTGGACGTCAACACTTCCTAAGTTGGGATACTCCCTTAACATAGTTCTCAGATTGATAGTGGCATTTACCTCCACTTGGGTCCTCAAAAAGTCTACCAAGTAACCTGGGTAATTGCTTAGTTCTGAAGTTTTTAGGCTAAGCTTCATGAATGTGCCGTTAAAAAGTACATATGCCAAGCTACCTTGATCTACTAATACCTTCTTGACCTCGAAATTTGCCATGAAATAAGAAATAACCATTAGGTCGTCATGGTTGCGATCAATATGACCGTAGTCGGCTTTAGAGAAAGATTTTAGGGTCCCTTTCATTTCTTTTTTCAGTGTTGAGGACTTTGAGTTGGGGTTTTTCTGCTACTTGCTGATGCCTCTTTCAAGAAGCTCTTGATGATTTGCCCCCTGCAAACCCTCTTGAGATTGTGTTAATTATTCCCACTGTGTTTCTTTGGGAGTCCTATTGGTTTTGATGGCTTCTGTTCGAAGAACGGCTTCGAGGGTGAGCTGGGAGATCAGCCCTGAACGTCCGTAGGTGTCCCTGTTGAATAAAGTCCTTAACGAGGTTTTGCAAGTGGCAACAACTGTTGGTGTCATGACCTCTTCCGCGATGAAAGGCACATAATTTCTCCTTCTCCGAGTAGACTTGCGAGGTCGGTGCTACAAATTTCCTCCAAGACTCGAGACTTGGGATGATTGAAGGGAGTGAACTTGTCAAAACATGGGATGTATCGATCACCTTACTCGGGGATGCTCTGCCCTAGGCTCCCTCCTATCCCCACCCTACTTTTTGTCCCTTTGGATATGTTGCCTACTATTCGAATGGTGTAAAATCTCTTCCAGGTTGAAAAGAAGGTCGATGAGGTTTGTGGGTGGTTTTAGGGTGAGGCTTTCCTGGAGTTTTCCTGGGAGTAGGCTTACCTGTATTGTGTGCATAGCCACCTGGTCACTAAGGTCTTTGGCTTAGAGGGAAAGATATGTGTATCGATTAAGTTAGTCTTTGAGTTCGCCCTCTTTCGATCGTAGAGTGGCTAAGATGGCTGATGATTTCTTATAGGTAATATTTACAAAGAAGTGGACTGTGAATAGCTGTGCCAAATCTTTGAATGTGGCTATGGAGTTTGGTGGGAGACTGGAGTACCATTAGAGTGCACCTTTTCTAAGGGTGGTAGGGAATACTCTGCAGAGGATTTCCTCCTGGGTGCCGATTAGACACATTATAGAATTATAGTTTTCTAGGTGTTCTTTAGGCTCAGTAGATCCATTATATGGTTCGAGAGAAGGGGGCTTGAAACCTTTTAGTAAAGGGTAGTTCATGATGTTTTCAGTGAATGGATGTTTTCTCGCCATTTTGGCTTTTCCTGGACTCATAGAGGATGGCAGTGTGGTTTCGGCCGATGAGTGTTCTTTAGATGTTTCGGGTGGTGATGTTAAAGTTGGGATCTTGAAGGGGCTGTTATGCTGGGATTGGATCGAGTTTTCTTTTTGTTGTTGTCAGAGTTTTAAGTCAGCAAGCTCTGCCTTCTCCGCTTCTCTTTTGGCTTTGATAATATCTCTTTCCCGCTCCAAGTCTTGTATATTTTGGATGAGGAACTAGAACATGTCCATTTGGGTGTTAGTTTTATCCCGATTTCTCTTGTTTGGTGACTTTGGGAGGAGATTGGGCTACCATGCATGAGGCTCACTGATGAGGGTTGCTTTTGTTACGTACTTGGCTTAGGAGGGGTGTCAGTAGGTGGGGCAATGTTTTTTGCAGGTGTGGCTTCAGGTCGATTAAGGGCGTCCATGGTAGGTCAACATAGGATCATACAAAGAAAATTTTTATGAGTCAATGGCTAGTCGATTCCCATAGAAGGCGCTAATTGTCGATACTTGTGTTGCGAGGTCGGGTTGGTAGTTGTTACTAGAAGTGGTGTCGGGTCCTGAAAGTTAAGAGAACAAGCTCAAGGCCGAGTGGGTATTACTCGAACTCCGAAGCTTAAAGTTAGCAATAGCTGAGCTTATATGGTAATAAGTAATCTTAAAGAGGAAGAGAAAAATTTGTTCATTTACCTCATAGGATGAGGTTATTTATAGGTGATGAGAGGTGTTTCTTGGGCCCTGAGGAATGGGCCTGTTAAGGTTGGGTTTGCTAGCTAGGTTGTAGTGTTTAGGTAACTACATATACGTATTTAATGTTTATATTAAATATAATTGACACTTTAAATTACATATAAATATAACATATTTTATATTATGATATATATATTGTGTGATATATATATATATATATCTTGTATTTTTATTAATTTTGTATTTCATATATCTGTCAATGTAAGTAATTTCATCAACCTGTAGAGCTCCATTTTGTATCCATCACCATTGGCACCATTATTAGCCTTACCGTAAACAGCGATTGCGCCTCACAGTAAAAAGCAATTGCCATTCTTTCTTTTCTTTTCCTTTTGTTCATCCTTTTCCAGCCTTCCCAATATCTCTCTCTTTACCATTTTCCACTTGTCTTTGCAACTCACCTGCCCTCAATCTTTATAGCTTATACCCTCCCTCTCTCTAGTCTTCATAGAACACCACTGAAAAACGAGGGTTAATTAATTTTTTACAACTTATTTTTTGGAAATAATGAAGTCTACAGCCAACTAAAGTTGGTGGTGTTGCAGAAATATGGTGGTGGTGTTGTTGAGGGTGTTAGCTATTTATGACTCGTGGACGTTTATGAAATTGGAAGAACAAAATGAAACGAAAAAAAGATATGAGATTACAGTGGATCAAAAATTAAAGTTAAGAAAATAAAAAAAATAATTTAACCAATACTTTTTAAAAAAGAGAAGTGCTAAGTAAAATCTTAAGAGAGATATTAGTAATTTATCCTAAGATTTTACACCAATCACATAAAATTTTCAATAACTCAAGTAGTGAGATGTTGACGAACTTAATTCACAATAGTTAGATTAGGATCCTTATTGGTTATGCTTCTTCACAAAAAAAAAAACCATCTTTACTTATAAACAAAAAAACAAAAAACAAAAAAGATATTTCTTCTCAAAAATGGGATTTTTTTTTTTAAAGAAAACAAGCATTTTAAGAAAACGTCAGTATTGATAAGCTCCCTCATGGCATATGATTTACTTCTTTGCCATATTTGGTTGGATAACCTTGATTATAAATAGCAGCTCAAAACCCTGTATGTTCCATTCTTAATATTCTTAATTGTTGACATTTACACTCCTACTTATAATCGGCTTAGTTACTTTTTTTTTTATAAACTTAAGTCTATTTAAGAATTTCTACTTGTAACCAACTCCAATCCGCAACTAGAAGCTGTTTAAACAAGGAAATAATTTTGGCACGACTCTCTGGAGTCTGGAAAACTTTTGAAGGATGTTAACTCAGTGTGATTAGCAGTGACAGATCTCTCCAATAATTGTATAATCTTAAACACAGTTCAAAATAAATGATACAAAGATTGCTAAAGGCATAATGCTGTCTTGAAACCTCACATACAAGAGAAACAATTTGATGATACTGAGCCTGTGTTCCTTCATTTTGTGCCCATGTAAAATTTTGAAGGTTTTATTAAATAACTTGCAATTACTTTATACTCCCCATGAATTTACTGTGATAAGGTTCTTATAAATTTGAACCCAGAAGAGCCAAGCAGATAATGAGTCAGGGCAATGAATAATAAGTTTGAAGCAAGTGGCTAATCACACCAAACCAGTGATGTCTTTTAGAGAAATGTTAACAGGAAATGACCTGTGTATTCTAGTTTTCGACGGGACTTTTTCGTTGGTAAAACTGAGACCACCTTTCTTTGTGTCTATCACCGAGTTCACAACTGTGTCTGTTGTCCCGGTAATGAATTGCAGCCCCTGAAATTTTATTCTTGAATCAAGTTACTGATGACCAGGAGTTTCAGAACGATGCATCTATATTCTATACTATTATTATTATATATGGCTTTGGAGGCTTTTGGTGTTTGGTTTGATAATAATTACCCCTAAAATAAATAACCACCACATAAAAAAACACAACATATTTTAGGGATAGTGGATGGATATGCCTTTAATAAAGACCTTGGTATCTTAGTGCGACAATAACCACTCTAATAAATAACCACCCCATAAAAAAAACAACTCACTGTAAGAGTAATGGAATGCACATAAAATATAAAAAAAAAACTAAAAAAAAAGTATATTGCCACGCGCTTATGTGCATATCAAGCCACTAGTTTTAAAGAATTCATATAGAGTTAACATACCTTGGGTGATTTCCCCTCAAGTGTCATTGTTGAATGGTTTGCAGGTTCCGTCCCAACTTCCTGTCAAACCACTCATAAAGATAACAGTCAATATTTGCATAAGTAAGAAAAGTTTGTGTGTCCATTCATAGAAAAGTTTATGGGTCCATTCACAGGGATCCATTCTCATTCAAGATGAAGATGGATTTCAATCTGAATATTGCCTAGTAATTGCATATGATATGTAATAAAATCATCAGAACATGCCAATGTTGGCAGGGAAGTCTCCAAACTCTAGTTAACTGATCAATTTAAACAATCAACTAGACGATAAACAGAGAAAGAAATTACACAGATGAAACATCTGACCTTAAAAATGTTACTATTTGGTTCATCTTTAAATTCCTCAGCTAAATGGCACAGATACCAGAGACCTGAGTTAGTCATATCCTGCATGAAAATTTTGAAAGGGAAAGGGGAGAATAATCAAATAAAAAATAGAGTAAACTATGTCAGTGCCTCCAGAGGTACTGTACTTAAAAACAGTGCCTTATAGATTTTATTTTCTTCTCTAATGCCATTATGAGGTACTATTCTGGAATGATTTGAGGCACAAGAGAGGAAAGTAAATCTGGGCCCATTCTACAATACAATATCTGTGGAAGCAGCTGAACAGAGTGATCCTTAAAAAATTCCGAGGACAAATGTTAGAAGCTAATCCATGTAACTGCTAAGTTAACTCTATAACCTGTTTGCATTCAACTAGCTTGAGCTTTCCTTCCTGTCAAGATAATAAATAGACACAAGTCAAAACATCAACAACGTGATCCTTCAAGTTAATTGGATGCTTAAAAGTGGTAGAGGAGGGAGGAAAAGGAAAAAGTTCTGCAATTTACCAGCCCAGAAATCATTTCATGGATAAGTTCAACATCACACCCAATTTGGGAAAGGCCTGACTTCACATCATTCACCTGTATGAAAATAGGTTTAAATGCACATGAACTTACTTCTATATATACCCTGACATAAATTTCACCAATGGCAAAGGACATAGCAAACCTAGTCCACAAGTGAAACTAAAATAATGAAGGACCAATTAAAATTCAATTTGAACTTGCAAAATAAACAATATCTACTTTCATCTTAACGAGGCAATTAATGCCAAAAAAGGATAATAAGTAAATTGATCCAATCTATTAGTCAATGCATTGATTCAGAGAAGAAAATCACACTAAAAAGGTAATCTGATCCTATATTTGATGAGGACGTCCCTTCTTCTGATTAAACAGCTCCTTGCGTCTTAATTACATTAATATATTTACCCAGATAACAAGAAAATCAACATCTCTTACATCATTTGCAATAAGTTGGCTTAGCTCATTGTGCTCCTCAACTTTCAAGTCCAGACCTTCTAGCCTCCTTGTTAGATGCCTTCTAGTTGACTGCAGAAATTGATTAAACAGAATTGTTCAGTAAACAACAGAGGAAAGATGGTTAGATTGTGCAAATAGGATGCCAAAAGATGCTGCTCACCGCCAGTGTTTCATGTACATTCTCTAATTGCTTTGACACAGTCGCAACAGCATTGGCCATATTACGCTTAGTCACAAACATTACATCAGAAAACGACCATCCCTACAAGATAGGGAAAAGAATATATGCATTAATCAGCATCATCACATACTGTTACTGGTTCTAATTAAAATGGATATGTAATAATAATACTGTGATTGGACTATAGTTTTACCTTCCACCACATGTAACAATATCCCATAGCTCCTATTGCAGCAGCTGGTAATAAGTACGAAGCATAACTCCCTATGTGCAAATGATTCACATCAACATCTTTATACAGTTAGAAACCCTTACTGATAGAGAAAAGTATTAACATGTTTGTATATAAAATCACTCTAAACTTAGGAACACAGCATCTATACTATGAGAGTACCAGGCAAGAGCATAGTAAACATCCAAAAACTTTGGCAACTCCTATAAGACAAATGAATGTAATTTAAGATGTGATCAATGAATTGAAAAAAATGTGAATTATTATAGAATAGAATGAGCAATCATAGTGTTCTCATTATTGAAGTGGGAACCATCAACCAAATAATTTTCTTTAAACGTAGCACACCATCTTCTTGATAAGCAAGCCACTGTCATCATCAAAATCAGTATGAAACTCCTGTTCATCCCCTAAAAACCCCTCTGATTTAGAAATAGAATCAGAATCAGTATTTGGAAATATCTCTTCATTTTATGATTCTCTATTGATATTGTCAAACTATGTAGCACTCTTCCTCAACACCATGTTGGTCGGAGATGCACCCTCTGTTCCTACTTCCTTTAGGCTTCAAAGGTATTCTAGTGTTGTGCCTATATGTTTAGACACTGCCTTGTTGTATTATTGACAAAGGAAAATCCATTAAAATTAACCAAATATGTATTAGTTAGTAGTAGTCCCTGTTTCTATGTATTAAGTAGGTCAATAGATAAATTAAGGAGTTGTGGACAAGTTAATATTGTAATCAGGGTTCTATGCATGTTAAAGTAATCTAAAGGTCAAACAAATGTAGTTAATTAAGTCTTGGAGAAGTTTATCTCCTGGTCAATTTTATGCAAAAAATGTAGTCTAAAAATTAGTCCATAACTAAAGAGTCCAGTCAGGTCCAGAACCTTGAAGGTCAATAACTAGGAAGTTTTGGAGCAATGAAGAATTTTATCCTCTAAAAATCTCTGGTTTATTAACAGGAGAACTGAAGGTTTATCCTCCAATCTAAGGCCATATGTCTGAAGACTCTGAATTATTCAAATTCTTTCCAAGAAGGTGGACTCCTCCCATCCCCAGCCAACCACTTTATATCCCTTTTGCCCACTCTAAACACATTACTCTATTAAAATTGCAGGCAGCATAACACACCTGACTGTTCAGGAAAATCTCGAGCTTCTCTTCTTAAAAAGATAACAAATTCATCAGAAAGAGGTGAAAAATATAAATTGGGTAACTGAAGAGTAAATTTAAATATAATTTCAACTCTAATTTTAATTTATGGCTGATTTGTAGATGAAAGAATGAAAGAAAAATATGCAAAACTCGTGATAAATCGCTTAAAATTCAATCTACATACCAGTAGAGGAAGAATTGCCATTGAATATATTTACAGGCCTGCTTAAGGTCAGCTCCCTAATCTCTTGAGCTAGTTGCCGAATCTGAACTTAAAACATGAAGGTTTATTGCCAATTAATTGATATATTCTCTGTAAAGATATAACTTTATGGTGAACTATCCTGCAATTTGACAGTAATCAAACTAAAAGTTAAGGGACAAAGGAAACATTTCGCCCATGAAATATATCACCTTTTCTGCATAATATTTATTTTCTTGGCTTTGTCTTGTTCATCTTAGGTTGCTTCATTTAGGCAGAAAGTCTAGGCGGGGCTGATCTAGTGAGCTAGAACTTACCTACGCTATGAGAATAACGGGTAGAAAAACATAATTATGAGCCAAGCTTGCTACCTAGCATCTTGCTGGAGTAAAGATATTAAACTTCCTTATTTGTTGCTCAGTAATAGCTACCGCCCTTGTACATATCTTTTGTAATGTTTATGGCAAAACCATATTGAAGATACAGTCCTTAATAATTTCCATAAAATCAATTTCTTACTGCCTATTCACTTGTATCCATTGGAAAATAGTCAACGTTATACAGAGCCTAAGAACCCCAAATAACATTCAGAAGTTTACAATACCTGAGCAGCAATGACTGCAGTGTCATATCGGCCAGGTGAAATCTCAGCTTCATTGACACCCTTCAGCAGTTCCTGTAGCTGTGCAATGAGATCAGACAACCGTCCACTCCTCAACACAACAGAACCAGTCAAACCTAAAATGCAGGAAACGGAAAGAACAACTAAATGGTGGCCAGCAGTGATAGTTGATCAGTTGATAAACAACAAAGGATGAATCTCGTGGATACACTTTCCAATTACTGGCAAAGTAAAAGCTTGCCCCTATCGTGCCAAATGAGCTATGCCAAACAAAACGGAACAATTATTTAAGAAGGTTTCAAAAGAACTAAAGTTACATGCTTTTTTGTTCAGTTTTTTAACCGTTAACTGAATTTCCAGTCTCATGTAAATTCATCAATAAAACAGACTTCTGAGATTTACAAATAGGTAACACAAATTTAATACATTTACTATTCAAAAATTTGCAACAATTTAAATCAAATAGAAGGATTTCAGAATCAGATATAACGGAGAACGGTACCGGCTCCAACAAGGATGAGAACCTTGGAGGTTTGCACTCCCGCCTGTAAAGCCATTTTTCTTGAAGCCGAGCCCTCTTCCCCTTCTTTGCACCAGAGAATCAACGCAATTTTACAGGGAAGACCCCTTTTCGGCCACCCACCGAAACTCAAGGTAAAAAGAGAGAAAAGATAAGGATGGGCAATTTTGACTTTTCCTTATAGTCTAGAATAGTATTGACTCTGCTCTGGCTAGTTTTTCAGTACTTCTAAGTTTCTGTACCCTCTGTTGTCTTTGTGCCCTAGGAACCCCTCCAGATTTTGCAACCAATTGAAATGGCACCTTTTATTTTTCTTCTCCTATTAGCCTCTTCCTTGACTCATGGGTATGCTCAGTTTCAATCCAATAACCAAGGTTTCATATCCTTGTCAATAACCCAAAACGGTCTTGATTTTGTGAAGGATTTGCTCGTGAATAAGGCAATTTCCTCAATGATCCCACTCCGATTGCCCAAGATTGAAAAGACTGTGAAAATTCCAGTTGTGGGTAATGTCCAGATGGTGCTTTCAAACATCACTATATATCAAATCGACGTTCCTTCATCGTATATCAAGCTCGGGGATTCTGGAATTGCCGTTATAGCTTCGGGTACTACATGTAATTTGAGTATGAATTGGTATTACTCTTACAGTATGTGGCTTGTGCCCGTGGAGGTTTCTGACAAAGGTAGCGCTTCAGTTCAGGTATAACTATGAATTTTTGAATTGCCAATATATGATATATATCATCAATGTTCAATAGCAGAATTGTGCTGTTAATGGACCTCCTTATAGAGGGGGCTTGGTTTCTTTTGTGCACTTGTTGCTTGATTTTTTTGGTGTTGAAAGAGGTTTTTTTTCTAATGGGATGACTTATATCCGATTTACTGAGATGTAAGTGGGGTTCTTTCTCTTGAGCGATTGGAAGATACAGTATCATTTTGTGGTGTTTTATTCGGTAGCAATGGTAAATATGAACTTGTTTATTGGTTGAGATTGTTTGGAATGAAAAACAGCTTGGTATCATTCTGATGGAAGTTTCCTTGACTCTATTGGAGGTTATACTTGCATTAATGATATCACTAAAGCCATATAATAGGATTGCTGCACTATTAGTTTCTTTTGATTCTACACGATATGGAGTTATACTGTTTTACTTAATTTTCTTGGATTCAAGTTTCTAATGCTTGTAATTCATCCTAACCAAACATTTATCCTATATCTATGTATGCTTTTGTGTGCAATGGCTCCAAATGATACCTATTCCTTGTTGCTACTACTATGTCTGTTTTTATGTGTCCATTTTCTGCACAATGTAAACAAATAGGAATTTGATAAGTGCTACTGTTGCAAAGGTTGAATCCATGGAAGTCGGACTTACATTGGGCTTGGAGAATCAGGAAGGATCCTTGAAACTGGTTCTGAAGGACGTTGGGTGTTACATTAAAGATATTTCAATTAAATTGGACGGAGGTGCATCTTGGCTTTATCAAGGGTATGGCCATATTTCCTGGTTTTTTTTTTTTTAATTTTTGAAATTTTGCTGCCAGTGGGTAATGTTTCTTCCTTTTATGGCATAGTCTGCAGTTTTCCTTCCCAATGGTATATGTGTAATGCCATTTTTCTACATTTACACATATGTTGTATATGTGTAATGCCATTTTTCTACATTTACACATATGTTAATGTTAAGATTCTTAGTTCAAAATGAGAACCAGATGCACGCAACCACTTTGGTTTGAGGCTGAATTAAAGTGACTACACTCTCTACACCCTCTGCTAGTTTGAGGCAATGCCAAAATGGCCGATTTCTTATTTCTTTGACTACATAAATCCATGAGAAAAACAGTTGATAAGCAAGATATCATTCCATAAACGAATCCTAGAATCGATTAGGAAGTCAATTTTTGCAATACTACAGAAAAAAGAGAGAGATTTTACTCTTACACCTTTGCATGACAAAATAGGTTTTCTGCTCCTCACATGTTATAATCTGAGTTAATAGGTTGTAATAGACAAGCTATTATTATTTATACTCTTCCACTGACCCGTTTAACATACGACTATTGTTCTTCTGACTTAACCTCCCTGGGCTCAAAATAACCTATAGACAAATAAATAAAAATCCTCAATACTGAATTAAATACATAAAACGAATTTAAAAACATTACTATGATCAATCCTTCGCTTTTATTTTGTTTCAAATCCCTTTTCACTCAAAAGAAAAACTCATCCTTCAAATATAAGATTGAATTGCACTCTTCCATTACAAAAGAAAAAGAAAAGAAAAAAAAAAAGATATTTGAAATATTTTTATGAGTGAAAATAGTGAATTACAGTGAACTATTACAACTTAAGGATTTATCATAAGCATGCCTCGAAAACCCATGTTGCATCACTTCATGGGCAATGATTGCAAGACAAGGCATTTGAATGAAAAATCCTTAAGTTGTATGTTGCAGGAATTTGAAAAAGTTGGTGACATATCAGATAGAAGTGATCTTTCATGAATAAACTTGGACTCAATTATTTTCATTCCACTTTACAAAAGTTACTTTGTTGACTTGGTACTTGTGGAAGATAAAAGTATAATATCTTGTAATCCCTTCAACATCTTTCTTCTTGTGGATCTTAATTTCTTCTTGAGCTCTATCAACCACTTGTCATGGGTCTCCTCTTCAACTTATTGGAGACAATTTACTACTACCTTAAAGCCTTGAAGTTGTAAAGAAATTTCTTTTCTTGTACAATAAGTTGAAATTTTTGCCAATTCTTTAAGCTTGATCTCTTGAGATGTTTTTGTGAAGTTCGCATATGTTAGCAATATGTAACTTTTTATGCTGAAACAAGTATATTTTCATTTAATATTATGTTAACCTACTTGATTATAATAGAGTCTGGTACAAAAGCATCAAGATAAAATTCATTGAGTGCCCATTTGGATGGGTTTTTCTTGCGAAAACCTAAAAGTTCTTTTGGTATTAAAGAAAAATTTAGAAAAGTTAAAATTTCAACTCTTATTAAATTCTGAAAATAGCTAAAACAAAAAAGCTTATGCGAACAGGCACTAATAAACATCTTCATTTTAATCAGGAAGTTTTCTTTTGTTCATCTATTGATTTATTTATTGTGTAAATTTTTTAGCAAAAGAAACTTTATTAGAAAGAAAGGATATTACAAAGAAGGACAAGATATCCTCCTAATATAAGCATTGAACAGGAACAACAAAAATCGAAGAGCATAAAAAATAAAGAATGGAGCAAAGATGCACAATCTCTCTGCATACCTGGCAGAGTCAACCCTTTATAAAAACTGAGAGGAACACCAAATGGAGGCCACAGAAATGAATTTCCAAGGAATTGCATGAGTTGCTGTGCGTGTTGGATTGTAATCCCACCCATTCTTATCCAGTTGAATCTTTTTTGTTGTTTTTTGCAAGGATTTCCTAGTCCTTGATTAGACAATGACCCCGAAGATCAGAAAGCTAACTAATGAAATATTTCTTGATTACATTAACTTGAGATAGGCATGATTTCAAAATGTGGAAAGCATTAATGAATGGTCTAGCTGTCAACATAATATTGAATTTACTAGGTAAACAATCTTTAGAACTGCCCTCATAATGAAAGTTGCTAATCTGTTAACATATTGCTTTGTCACTTATTTTAGGCAGAAAATGTATTTATTGTTTTGTGACTAGTACTTTTGCTTCATGTATGACAGGATGGTTGATGCTTTTGAAGGACAAATTGGGTCAAGAGTAGAAAATGCTATCACCCAGAAACTTAAAGAAGGGATTTCAAGACTTGACTCATTTTTCCAAAATCTTCCAAAGGAGATTTCGGTGAATGATGATGCTTCATTGAATGTAACTTTTGTCAGTGATCCTTTAGTAAGTAACTCATTTATTGGATTTCAAATAAATGGGTTATTTATAGCAAGTGTTGAGGTTCCTAATTACTGGCACAAGAATCCAAAACTTCCCGTTTCCTGCACAAATTCATCAAAAATGCTTGGAATCGCTTTGGATGAGGCTGTCTTTAACTCTGCATCATCCTTGTTTTATGATGTAAGTTTGAACCTTTAATGGTGATGATTTTAGGTTTTACTGTTGAGTGTGTGGTCATGGTCTTAAAGCATAGATTTTTACTATATCCTTCTTCATGTATTACTGGATCAGTGTCAAATGAGAAATTAATTTCTGTGTTCAGGCAAAATTTATGCACTGGATTGTAAACAAAATACCTGATCAATCTCTATTGAACACAGCCGGGTGGAGATTTATCGTTCCTCAACTGTACAAGAAATACCCAAATCATGACATGAACTTGAATATATCTTTATCTTCTCCTCCAGTTGTTGAGATCTCAAATCGGAAAGCGGATGCCAACATATTTGCAGACTTAACAGTTGATGTAAGGGAAGAAGATGAAGTAATACCAGTGGCATGCATCTCATTGGTAGGATTATGGATGATTAAATTAACTATAATTATTATTTTACTTTGTTCTTGTATCTGCTTTTGTCATCTCCATAATCAGTATTATTTTTTGATTAGATGAATTTTATGGGCTGGTAAAATGGAGCTCAGCATGCAATGACCTCGACAGGAAATCTTTTGAACAAATAATTTTTCTCTTTTAAAACCATACTAAAACAACCTTGAACAGCCTACTATGGGCCTGCTTTTGTTACAAAGATAAAATTTGTGTTTGTCATGTATAATTTTCAGTTTCAGACTTCTTTTTTATAATGATCAGTTTCAGAGATTGCGGTCCATTTTAGCTTTAGACTATAATAATCATTTAGTCGACAATATATTAAATCTTGTTTTCCCTGTTTTTTGAGTACTACTTCCCTTTTGCATAAAATATTGCTTGCTGTGTAAAACCAATATAATTTTGTGGTTGTGTAATATCTCCTCCATCACTGGAGGATGCAGGGCCCATTATTAAAGTATCTGTGATAGAAAGTCTAAGTTCTAAGTAAATAACAGAACTACATGCTGGAAGCAGTGTCAAATTAAATATAATGTCTTAGATAATCAATAATATTAATGGAAATTTAATCTGGGGAGCTTTCCATCCATGTTTATTGTCCCAAAAAGTCCATAGTAATATATTTTCTATTGTCAAATAAATTAATGAAAAATATAGTTTAACTGTAATTTAACAAGTAAATAACAATTAATTTTAGATAATGATAGGCACAGGGTATACAAGACCTACTTTAGAAAAGGGAAGGGTAGAAGAGACGAGCCACCAATCACATGTGGCAAATGATCCGAGTGAAGAGGAACATGGGTAGGAATGAAAGTGAGGAAAGTAGGCTGCCATGCAGCGTGGAGCAAGGAAAAGACAGTTAAAAGGAGAGGGGGCCTTGCAGAGGGGGCATGGAGAGTTTTCTCATTGTGTGAAGGGGAGGCTAGCATCGCTAATGTTGTTGCTCGGTGTTCTATATTTGCTGTGTGTTTATGAGGAGCTTGCTGTGATAGTTTCATTCACTGTTTCATTGTGTATTGCTGTTTCATTGTGAGTTCTGCTTGTATTTCGATATTGTTGCTAGTGTATCAGTGTATTTCAGTGCTGTTTCTGCACTATTCCATCATATATCATCAGTGTTCCATTGTGTTTCTGTACTATTGCTCTTGGGTTCCATCAGATAACTAGATTTCATTTTCTCTCTCCAGTTCCACTTTCTTATTTTTATCCCACTAATTGCAAGTGTTCATCCACTTTCTATAAGTTATTCTAAAATTAATTTTTTTTATGCACACACTTTTAATGTGCTTTACTTTCTAGTATCTTATGAATGTCTCTCATAACATAGTATAAATCAATTTAATAAGTTACTGTAGTCTCCAGTGATATAGTAACCGATTATATTATTTCCTGATTCCTTCTTTCACAAAAGGCAGTCTAGACAGAGAAGGACAAAGATGTTCTAAGACGGATAAAGATCTTCTAAAGTGCAAGCTGTATTTTAGATTGTAAAGTGCAAAATAACCTGTTGATGAAAAAATCAACAGTTTAGATTTGTATACCATACTAGCAACTAGATAACAATTCATGAATGTGTGAGAATCCACTTTCTTGATTTCTACATCAATGGTAAGTAACTACCTGCACTTTATTTTCTAAAGTGAACCCTGCACTTTACGGAAGCCAAATCCAAAAATACAAGACCTATATTACTGGAAGATGCCTACCTGAACAAGTCTTCCTAATTTGGAAATCTAATCTTTTCCTTTCTTGTTTGTGGTTGCAATATTGATAACCTACAATAATATGTTTTGCTAACTTGTATCCTGTTTTCACAGGTGATTCAAGCTTCAGGTTCAGTCAAAATCAATGGAAACAACCTTGCAGGCACCATCGGATTGGATGACTTTGCAATGTCATTGAAATGGAGCAATGTTGGGAATCTGCGGATTTACCTGATTCAGGTGCCTTTCTTTTATGCATGACTCATATTGTTAAACACAATAAGAGTAAAATACTTTGATCTCCCTTGGATTTAGTGTTTAACTACGTGGACCTCCCTTTTAATTTGAAAATTTACCCAAACTTACCTAATATTTTAGAAATATACAACCATTTAATCCTTTTTAAAGTTATGCTTAACATAATTGTTTATAACGATGTTAAAAGCCAGTCAAAGGTCAAATTTAGTTGTCAAATGCCTAAAACACCCTTGGTTAACAATATTTAACACCCCAACAAGTATTTTTTTAAATCTAAAAAATATATATGGCTTCACTCTCAACTTCCTCCAACAAGAGTTTAAAGCTATAATATACAATAAATCAAGGGTGTTTTACATGTGGACCAATGAATCTAGCCTTTCACTAGCTTCTAATGTCTCAACTAACGGTTTTGCCAAGCATTATTTTAAGAAAGGACTGACTAAATGATAGTATATTTTTATAGTACAAAAGAGGTTCATGTATATTTTTATAATACAGGGGAGGTCTATGTATTTAATGTTAAATTCATAGGAGGTCATAGTGTTTTGCTCTAAAAATAATAATTTAAGCATCTTTTTGTTAATGAAAGGTGTGTTTTATCCTCTTGTACTGCAGCCAGTTGTGTGGACACTGATTCAAACTGTCTTCTTGCCATATGCTAATGCACATCTCAGTAAAGGGTTTCCTTTGCCCATCATTCATGGGTTCACCTTACAAAATACAGAGATAATCTTGTCAAATTCAAGAGTCACAGTTTGCAGTGACGTGGTATTTGCAGAATCACATAGGCTAATCTTAAACCTCTATGAGTAGATAAGCATGTATTTTGTTCATAGCTTGTAAATATTTCAGAACAGAGAGCACTATATTTGTCCACTTGTGCAATCTTGTTTCATTTGGAAGGTGATGATGCTACCTTCCCACCCAGATGTACAAAATACAGACCATGATACAAGTTCTTGCCCAGTTGCTCGTGTGATAGAAGCTATGTAATGAAAAATGCTGCTTCTAACCTGCAAATTTCAATTTCAATTAATTGTGGTTTGGGGGCATTTACAAGAATTCAATTGAATTCTTTTATTTATTTAGTTTTTCTGTATGGAATAAATTTGAAATTTTCTAAATTTATTTGTATTATTTGAATTACATTTTAAAGTGATAAGATTCAACTAAATTGTTGCTTTTATAATAATATATTTATAGTTTAATTACACTTTTAATCCTTTTAATTTATTTAAGAAAGTAATTTAATTCCTCAAATTTTAATTTCAGTAATGTTTTCTCTCCAATTTTTTCATTTAGAACAATTTAATCCTTTTATTGTTAATTAAAATAATATTATATTTCTAATTAATTAACTTAAAGCAATTAAAAATTATTAGTGCTTTCATATGCACTAACATGAATATCAATTCACTTTTTTTTATTGGCAATTATTCTTTTTTCTTAATTAATAGTTATCTTTTAAAGGGTGGTTATTATCAACTACTGAGTATTTTTTTTTTAATTTTTACCTATATTACTTAAAACTAAATTATTTTGTTTGGCCATTCATTAACATATCAAGACACCAAAATTCTCAGAGCCATATAAAATTGATGTAGGATGGGACAAAGGTATGGCCAACTCTTTGGTGAATTGTGCATCCATGGGCAACTTTTATGAGTCTGGGGCTTAACTTACTCCAAAAAACTAGTTTGTGAGTGTAAGATTTACCTATTTTTTATATCTAATCTTACTTAGCCAGTCATAACTGATGTAGAATTTAAGGATATTCACTTAGAGGGCAACTTTCCCCGAGGCCTCAAGGGCCTTCCCTAGGAAAGGTAATGACTCTTTATGTAAATTGTTGTACAATCACAAACCTTATTTTTAGAATCTTTATGGCTATTTTCTTTCTCAGTCAAAAGGCTTAAGGAATTGAAATGAAAATTTTTCATGAAAAATTTATGTCACTAAAATTAAGTGGTTAAGGAAGTATTTTATGTGCTAATATTTTTTTATTCTTAGATGTTTAAGCTATGTTGCACCGATACCGATACGAGTATCTGATACGATACAATACGGTACGTCGATACGACCAATGTCTTAAAAATTAAGACACGCGATACGTTAGGATATTACTTAGCAAAAAGTATATATATTGGGATATTATTTATAAAATTGCTGATATTGTAAAAAAATCTTTGACAATGAGACATAAATTCTCTATTGATCCATTTCAAAAGAGTGGTCTCTATGGGAGAGCTTCATACAATGGTTTTAATGTGAAGCAAGTTGTTTGAAAGTATAAAAGTGTAATTGATATGGATAGAGTTACTGAAATGGGTGATGCAAGAGTATGGTACGCGTATCGGTATCCGATATGAGTACGGTACGAATACGCTATCAGTTTTGAAGTATCGGTGCATTATAGTGTTTAAGAGACTAAGACATATAGAAATAAAATAGAAGGGTAGTAGATGTAAGGGAATTAATATCCCTACGTTGGTGAGGTAATAGGAAGGTATCCTATAATGATGTGGCGGAGTTATTGGATCATATAAGGTTGTGGCTATAAATTCTGGACAATTGTAGATATTTTGAAGCAAAATGTGTTTACTAATTATCACCAATGGGATTGTCAGATCAGAATCCTATATGCACTACTGTGCTTACTTTTGGTAACATATTTTTCTGATATACGTGTGGTAAATAAGGGGGATAGTCGAAGGTACTGTATTGATTTTCTTAAAAAGTATAAAAGAAAAAAAAAAGAGAGGAAGAGAAACTTCTTGAATTCTCTAATACTCTACGTGGCATTAACTAGGAGCATCTGGGTTGTAAAAT
>JASKGM010050922.1:7803-20016 GCA_034509205.1 Ceratonia siliqua
TCAAACTTGTACCAGGAACTGCACTCACTAACAGAAGTACCCTTTACTAACTGACCTCAACTGATAAAGGTTGTGACCTAGGTGCAGCTAGTGGTTCTACCACCACTCTACTACAGATTCCAGAACACAGTTCTAAATCGTATTCAGAATTCTTACACAAGTCACACCTTCCCATAAAACTTTGGGAAAAACTTATAATTTTGGAAAGAACAATAAATTCATATATATATATATATATATATATATATATATACTGCACTTTGTTCAAAACATCCCAAATAATGCTTAATAATAATAAAATTAAATCCAAATATAGAATTTATAATTTCAAGCATCTAGAGATAAGTAGATATCCACTCATCAGTTAAACTTGGAAGCTTGGTACTCGAGTTCCACAATTTCTTTATTTCAAGGCATGTTTTTCCGATGGGTCAGTTTCCAAAGTCCCTAAGAGTATGAAATTTATGTAATTAATACATTAATATTACCAATTCATGATTACTCTCATTATGCTAGCTATAGTTTAAATGAGGTTCATATCTTGAGTTTAACTAGTTGTTAAGCAAGTGACTCCACCAATAAGGTAATGGGCTAAATTTACTTAATTAACAACCTCTTTTTTTTTCTAAATCTCTAAACCTTAAGGTTAAGCTAAGATAATTCTCTTGTACATGAGCAAACACGATAATGCCTACCAAATTCCAAAAATTTAGCAACCATCTTCAACAAGCATTTTCTAAAGGAATTATGCAACGATCATTATAGCATAAGTGACAGTGAACTGGGTAAGCAAATCAGAATATTGAGGATGGAATAAATATCTATTACTAACTAACATACTGCAGGAGTGAGGGAATAACTAAATTTGTTTTTGAACAACAAAAAGAGAATTTTTAAATTATTATTACATCCTATTACAGCACAGGGAACTTAATGACAATGGTTTTGTGGAAAATTATGACAAAAAAAAAGCAACTAGAAAATCAATATTAGTTGCATAAGAACACAAAGAAATGGAAATAAGATTTTGTAGGTACCAATTAAAGAAACAGAGGAGTTACTAGATTTTTATTAGAAAAGGAAAAGTGATAGTGGAATGAGAACTCACACTAGATCGACCTTGAGTCACTCTACGAAGACCATTAACCTTCAACTACCACGATACTATCAACCTTTACTTCACAAGTGAGATTACAAACACTTAGCTTAATTATTTTGGGAAATTTGTGAGCAAGAGAGAGATGGGCAGAGAGGGAATGGAAGGAAATAGAGAGATGGGCTGTTGTAACTGTCCGAAAGCTTCCCAGCCACCCAACAATGGCTGAGCAAGATGGTGGATTAATGACGGTGAGTAGTAGCGTATGACAGAAAGGAATGGCAGCCAGGCACTACGGTGACTACCAACAAAAGAGATGGTAAATGACGAAGGAGGCTTGCAGCATAACAGAACGAGAGAGAGATTAGGCACTCGGGTAGAGAGAAGAAAATAGGCATTGGAAATTTTTGTAAAAATAGAGTAGGGAGTTTTAAAATTTTTTCTATGGATTTTACTACTAAAGGGCTATCTTGCAATTTCGTAAAGTTTGAAATTCTTGCTACATAGTCCCAAGATTTTTGGGCTATTTACATTTGAATGCCTTCCTTTATTTATTTATATATTTGAAAGTTGTAGAATTTCTTTTTTTTTTACAAATTTGGGCATTACATTATGGTGGGTCCATGTAAACTTCTACCTCTAAATCACCATTGAGGAAGGTATTTTTAACATCTAGTTACTATAGTGGCTAGTCAAGATTGGCTGCAATTAATAAGAGCATTCTAATTGTGTTCAACTTTGCTACGAGTGTAAAGGTTTCAAAGTAGTCAACACCATAGGTTAGAGTGAACCCCTTAGTAACTAAGCACCGACTTGTGTTTGGTAATGAATACCCACTTGCATCCAATTGTGTTTTTGTCTTTTGGAAAATCCACGACTTCCCATGCTTTATTTTTCTCAAAAGCTATAATCTTTTCAAAAATAGCCTCATTCCACTCACGTATTTGTAGAGCATCCTGTACATTCTTTGGAATTTCCATAAAAGACAATTGTGAAGTAAAAACAGAGAAGATAGGAGACAAATTTTTATAAGAAACAAAGTTAGACATAGGATATTTTGCACACAATCTAATACCCTTCCTGTTAGTAATAGGAACATCAAGATCATGAAAACTGGACTCATATTGACTTGAATCAAAATTAAAATGCTTACTTGGATAGGTTTGATTTGAAGATTACCTAAGAATTCAGTATAATTATTCCTAACCGCTGGTTCAGATTCTAGACACTGTGAGTATCATTGGTCTCAATGTCTTGAATTGGCTTTCTCTGTGAATAAACTTGGACCTCTTTGGTACCTATTTTTGTTTATTGCTAATAGAAATATGCATTAGTTCTATAGATTTTTTATTAGGTACAAAATTACAACCAATATTCATAAAAAAATTTGATCCATTTGAATTTGTAGACTTTTCTAGGAGACCAAAAAAAGGTTTTAACTCTAAAAAGATAGCATCCAAAGTGACAAACATTTTTTTTGGAATGGGATCATAACATTTATATCCTTTTTGAGCTAGAGCATAACCAATGAAAGCACATTTTCTATCTCTTGGATCCAACTTGCCATGATTTTGGGTAGCAAGTATATAAAAATAGTACATTTAAACAATCTTAATGGCAAGTTAGAGGACATTTTTGAAGAAGGAAAATAGTTTTGGAACACACTTATTGGAGTTTGAAATTTTAAGATTTTTGTAGGCATTCGATTAATAAGGTCTGTAGCTATTAGAATAGCATCACCCCATAGACATTTAGGAATATGGTTAGTAAACATCAAAGCTCTAACAATCTCTAAAATATGTTTATTTTTGTATACAGCTGCCTTATTTTGTTGAGGTGTATCATGGCAAGAGCTTTGATGTACCATGCCAATTTTTAAGAAAAAATTATTGAAGGCTTTGTTAAAATATTCCTTGCCATTGTCAATTCTAAAAATCTATATCTTTTCTTGAAATTGTGTTTCCACCAGTGTAAAATTTTTGGAAAATTTTTGCTATTTCTAATTTCTCCTTTAGCAGATACACCCAGCTAATCTGTGTGTGATCATCAATAAAAGTAACAAACCATTTTTTTCTAGAAATAGTTGGAACTTTATATGGTCCCCATACATCACTATGAATTAATGCAAATGGTTTTAATGTTGGATATGGAGTAGAGGGAAAGAATGAGCGATGGTGTTTAGCTAATTCACAAAATTCACATTTAAATGAAGATGGAATTTTATTCTTAAAGAAATAGGGAAACAAATTATTTAAGTAATGAAAGCTTAAATGACCTAATCTATAGTGCCAAAGCAAAATATCATCAGCGTTAGAAATAGAAAAATAGGTATTGTGACCTTGTTTTATTGCTTCTGTTCCACCATCATAGACATAGAGACCTCCACTTTCTCTAACATTGCCAATCGTCCTCTCCGAGGCTATTTCCTAAAATTCACATCAAGAAGGATGAAAATTAGTACAACATTTAAGGTATTTGGTTATCTTACTAATTGACAAAAGATTGTAAGATAATTTGGGCACATGAAGAACATTGTGTAGAGTGATTATAGGAGAAACTACAATAGACCCAACTCTAGCAATTGTTGAGAGAGAACCATCAACAATTTTTTTTTTTTGTTCCCTACACTTGGAGTATAAAAGGAGAAAAGGCTTAAGCAACTTGTCATATGGTCAGTTGCTCCACAATCAATAATCCAAGAATTAGTTTGAAAGGAATTGACATTAAGAAGAGCAGTACAAAAGTTACCATTTTTAGCTAGAGAAAAAGAATGATTTTGAAAGGATTGTGAGGATTAAGGGAGTTTGTATAAGTGCTCCATTTGTTCCTTTGTGAAAAGTGACGATTTTGAATTGACTTGCTACCCTTTGCTTTCCATCATGAAAAACTTGAAATGCTCAGTTTTCTTGTAAAGATGGTAGAGGACTTTTTCCTAGAATTCTAGCCCTTATTTCATCCAACTCACGATCAGCTAGAAATAAATAAACCCTATCATTCTCTTCCTTTTTCATAATTTTTATATTGTCAGAGGGACAGTCCCATTTATCATCATAACATTGATCTAATTCTGGCCATAGTATTGCCATCTCATTATAGTAATCTATTACCTCACGTTCCCTTTGTTTAGATTGCTACAATTTGGTTTTCAAATAAAAAATTTGGGAAGAAATTTTCAAATTAGAGTAAGTTTTCTTTAGAGCGTCCCACACATCTTTTGTAGTGGTAGAAAAAGGTATGGTTTACCTATAATTTGTTCCATTGAGTTGATCATCCAAATCGTGATCGAAGAGTTTTATAATCTCCAAGTGTTGTGGATCTGTAGGTGTTGGTTACCTTACTTCACCAATCAGATGCTCGAGTTTTCCTCTACCGTCAATTGCCAGCTTCATTTATTGGGCCCATTCTAGGTGGTTCTTCCCATTTAACTTGTGGGAAGTCAATTGAAGTGAGGAGTGTTGGGGAAAATGGTGGTCTACACCACTATGGGTCATGACTAATCTTGAGTTTGAACTTTCCAAGGTTTCTTCAGATGAATCCATGGTCCTTCTAGCATTAATCATGGTTGTTTTTGCCATTAAAGGCTTTGGATTAAGAGCATAAGCTTTGATACCACG
Organism: Ceratonia siliqua; assembly: GCA_034509205.1. Classification (NCBI taxonomy): domain Eukaryota; kingdom Viridiplantae; phylum Streptophyta; class Magnoliopsida; order Fabales; family Fabaceae; genus Ceratonia; species Ceratonia siliqua. The sequence goes on from JASKGM010050922.1 coordinate 12,514, forward strand.
TAAGTTTATAAGGAATAAAAATACTCTTTAATCATTCATAATTTCAGAGAGGAGAAACACAAAATATATGGAAATATGATAACATGCTTATGATTAAGTCCACATAATTCTAATAATTGCAAATCCCTTGATTTAAGAATAATTATTGACTAGATAAGATAGAGGAAATTTGATTCAAATCATAAACTAAATTAGAACAAAATCAAGGAACAAAATAGAAACTAATCCTTAAAATTTAGGAACTAATTTCTAGATCTTATACAATAAAAAATCCTTAACAATCTGTCACAAACCATACAAACTTTTATTAAGTTTGCACACAAGGTTTTCCTTACCAGTCATCGAAAAACCTTCAGGTTGAATCATATAAATATAACATTAAGATCACTATGAAGAAAAGTAGGTTTTACATCTAAATGTTCAAGATGTAAATTCTCAGAAGCTACAATACTCAGCATTTACATGATTGTAGTTAACTTGACAACCAATCTAGCCTTGTATCTCTTACTACCATCATGTTCTTCCTTGACCTGGTAAACCCATTCATTTGTTAATACCTTTTTACCTACTAGTAACTGAGTCAACACCTAAGTGTGATTTCCCTGTAAAGTGTTCATCTTGTTCTTCCTGGCCAACTCTCACTTCATAAAATCTTTAACTTGAATTGCCTCATTGTATAGCATTAAAATTCACTTATATCAGTCAACAACAAATAATGCAGAGAAGGAAAGTATCGTTGAGTAAGCTTAGATACTCTGCTTGACCTTCTCAATTGAGACACAAGTATAGAGGTTTCTGGTTGTGCTAGACTATTTTTAGAATTTCCCTGCATTCTTTTAATGACATAACTTTCAGGATTTTCCAGACAATTTTCCCTTTGATGCCATTTTCTTTATCCCTTTCTCACTCATATACCTAAGTCTACAATGCCAAGTATTTGAATCAATTTCATAATCAACCACTACCATAGTGTCTTTTTAGTTTGAGGTTATATAAAGAGTGCTATACTTGTTTCCACATGCTACAATCATAAAACCTTTGGTGATATTCCATGAACCACTAACAAAAGTTGCTGAATGCCCATGATCATCAAGTTATGGTACAGAAATTAAGTTCTTTTTCAATCCAGGAGCATGCCCAACATTTTCTAATTTCCATATAGTCCCATTAGCTGTCATTAAATGAACTTCACCCTTCCCCACAATATTCAAAGGCTCATCATTAGCAAGATGAACTTTCCCGAAATTAGCGGACACATGATTTCTCAAACACTCTCTCAGTAAGGTAGCATGAAAAGAAGCGCCAAACTCTAAAATCCAAGATTCTATCTGGCTGTCAGCACTCAAAATTAGAGCATCTCCGATTTCTTCAATTGTTGCATTCGCAGAATCATCATTCTACTACTGGTTCTTCTTTTGTTTATAGTCTCTTCTGAAATGTCCCTTCTTACCACAGTTCTAACAAGTTGCATTACTGGGTCTAAACTGAATTCTCTTTCTAGACTTAGACCTTCCTCTATTGTCACCCCATTTAGTTGTTCATCCCCTGCTTTTGTACTCAAGGCAGAACTATCACGCCCCATTTTAAGCCACGTGACCGGCGTAGGGAATTACCTTTCAAGTAATTTACCTATCAGCCTAAAATGCTAATGCAATTAAATTCATTTACAATCATCTTTAAATGAATAATAAAATTGAAATACACTTTCATAAAAATTTATTAAGTCAATAATTTATTAAAAATTTTGGCAGAGTTTCCCTTGAAATATGGACTATCCTAGGGTACAAATCTGTTAAAATAATAAGGTGGACAAGCCCACCATCAACTAGAAGCCTCAGTGGCTTAACAGAAAGCAGTAAATGGTCCATCATGAACTGTATAATCAAATTACACAGAATTATGCAATTATACTTACATACCATGAAAATAAACTAAAATGCAATTAGAACCTATCCAACATCTATCCACTATTTCCTAAAGTATACTCCAATACTACTACTTAGGGTAATGCCTACCAATTCAATCAGCAGGTTCAAAAGGTACAGGCAGAGTTGAAGGAAAGTCACCAGTGACCTGATCTGAAAATGTTAAAGTTGAGGGGTGATTCCACCGACTCAGCGAATGGAAATCAGACTTACCAATTGATACATAAACTCCTACATGTAAAGTGCATTACCGATAAAAATAATATAAATCTCATTTGAGTACTTTTTAGACATAATAAGCACCTAATGCACCTTATATTTAGGAAATAAAATAACTTTTGCTTCATAATCATAATCTCAAATAGTATGAAATTTAAAGAGACATTATGTCCATAATACTTCAATCAAAATATAAATCTCCTAGGATCCATAACAAATTCCAGGGGAGAACCCAAACTGAAAAAATAGTATTCCTACTCCAGAAGATAAAACTCAACTGGAAGGTAACCCGATCCTCACCTTCGGGAACAGCACTCACCTAAGGGAAAATATCCATTTCCTGTTTTCCTTCCAGAGCGTTCTCATCCGGAGGAAAACCATACAGGATAAAACCCAATCTTCTGTTAGGAACTACACTCACTGACAGAAGTACCCTTTATCAGGAACTGCCCTCACTTGATAAAGGTTGTGACCTAGGTGCACCTGGTGGTTCTACCACCATTCTACTATGGATCCCAGAATACAATTTAAATTCATTTTCACAATTTTCATATCATTCAAGCTTTCCCATAATCATTATGAGAAACAATTTATACAATAATCAATTCTATATACATACATATATATATATATATATATATATATATATATATATATATATCAATTTTCTCAAAAATCACTTCCAAAACATCCTTAAAAAAAGTCATGGAACCACAAGTTAAGATTTAACAGTTCAGGCATCAAGAGGTAAGTAAGAATCCACTCACCTCTCAAACTATAGGTACTGAGGTGACTGTTTCCCACTCAACTCTACCTTAGGATAAATTTGGGTCCGAAGAAATTGGTTCAGGAGTACCTATAATTATAATGTACACCTACATATTAGTATCCCAAACTTACACTACCTCTAAACATAACCAGTATAACTAAAAAAATGGGAATATATATATATATATATATATACATACATACATACATAAGGTTTATTAAATTATCTAATTAGGATTAATCACCAAAGGAGTAGTAAGACCCATAGGAAATTTTAGAAATTTCATTGCGCAAAAACTTGTTAACTTTCTGGATCAAGGAACCTTGAATATGGACACAACACAATTCCTACAAATTCCCAACATGCCTAAAATCACCCACCAGCACAAATTCTTATGCCAAAAAGGGACTTACATGATGAAACCAATATAAAGGAAAGTTTAAAAATCCAAAACCCAAATCTGATGGTGAGTTTTCTTTCTAGCATTTTATCAAACACTTGGTGTGCAAATCCAAAACCAAATTCTAAATATCCCATAATTAATTATGTAATTGTGAAAGGAAGGAAAGAATGGAAGTTCCAAATTCACTTGATTATACATAATCTTGTAGACAATTTACCCACAAGAAGAATGGTATTGAAAGGAAGAAAAATGGCTGCTCTCTCTCACGGTCACACAACGTTACAGGGAAGGAAATTGTTTGTCCAAATCTTGAAAATTTTGTTTTGATTCAGAAAATCAATTTTTGAATTTGCCATGCCTCTTCAATTTGGTTGTTTTCAGATGAATAATGGTTAGAAACTCACTTTCATAGAGGACTCGAACCACCCGTAACTCAGCCACCAAAACACCAAGGACGCCACTCACGCACGCCTACACAGTTGGACGACGGCGACCAGTTGTGGGCACACCGGCGGCGACTGGGCGGTAGAGGGACGGCGTCACACGGAGGGAGGATGGGTTGAGGAAATTTGTTGGGTATTGGAGAGGGGGATGTGCCGTGGAGAGGAGAAAAGCTTGAGGGGGGGGGGAAAGAAATTCCTCTGATGCGTATATATATTGGGGCAAAAGATGGAGGCCCTTATTTGAAAATTCTAATAGTTGTAACTTCTAAAATTTTGTTAACTAGTCCCCTTTTTTGTTTTTTAAGGTATTACAAGAACCATATGATTCTTCCATCGATTTTCTACAAATATCTTCACTCAAAATCAAATACCAAATATCACGGTATTTTAATTTATTTACTCCAAAAGAACTACTAACTGCAATAATAGTTGCCTCCCAACTATTCGGCAAAGAGGATAACACTACTAGAGCTTGAATTTCATCTTAAAACTTAACATCAACATAAGTCAATTGACTAATAATCATATTGAATTCGTTGATATGATTAGGAACAGAAGAACCTTCCCCAATTTTTAAATTAAATAGACAATGCATCAGATATACCTTATTCAAAGCAAATGACTTCTCATACGTATTTGATAGTGCTTTCATCAAATCTGTAGTTGTCTTCTTGTTCTTGATAGTAAAATGGACATTTTGAGTCAGTGTCAAACAAACAACTCCTAGCGCTTGTCTATCTAGTAACTCTCAATCATCATCCGACACCGAATTTAGCTTTTTTTCCAGAAGAGGTTAAAGCAACTTCTTTTGAATCAGATACTCTTCAATTTGTATATTCCAAAAACCAACATCGTTACCATCAAACTTGTCAATCCTCACTTTTCCTTCTTTCACTTGCATCACTCCCACTTTTTAATCTCTTCAACTAAAGCTCTGATACCAGTTCATAGGTAGGGTGAAAATTTTCCATGATTGTAGAATTAGTTGAAAGAAAATTAAAGAGAAAGAGAGATAAAAAGAACACAGAAACTTTATGTGGTTCAGAGAAAATCCTTCTACATCCATGGCCACACTGGGTTTTCACTATGTGAGTAGATTTACACATTACAAGAGGTGATTAGTAGCGCTTAAATACTAGAAGACTAGGGCAACATTATTAATAGATGAAAGTGCACAAATACCCCCAACTAAAATAATAATAAAATATCAGTAATTAAGCTCCACCACTAGCATATATATATATATATATACCAAAATTTGGTAATTATCCAGGGAAAATCTAGATGTAAAGTTCTTTAAATATTTGCCCTTTGGTTTTTTAATCCAAGAATGAGATGTCATCAGGTCCACTATTCAATGAATAAAACATATAATAAATTGTTTTACTTAACTACCTCAAGTACTTTCATTAATATCTATTGGCAAAAATACACTTTTGGTCCTTTATGTTTAGGGTAGGTTTTATTTTGTTCACTTAATTAAATTTTGTTTCATTTTAGTCTCTTACTTATAAATTTGTTCTCGTTACATCCATTTTGCTAATGATGTTCCCTAATGGACGAAAATGTCCTACATGAACATTTATTTAACTCATTGCATCCTACGTGTACTAAATGTTCAATTGATATGTCAAATAAATGACCATGTGGTACATTTTCATCCATTTAAAGAACAGCGTGAACAAAAAAGATGTAATGAAAACAAATTTAAAAGTTTAGAGACTAAAATAGAAAAAATTTTATTTGAGGGACCAAAATGAAACTTATCCCAAACATAAGGAATTAAAATTTTACTTTTGCCTTATCTATTTGTATAAGTGTCTTTATTAATTAAAGAATCTTTTGACTTATACATAAAAAACTTAAATCTTTTCTAGTTATCTTGTGCGCCGTAGCTGTTTTAGACATTTTAGGAAACATTTTTCATACTCAGGATGAGGTTTGTCCATACATTCTAATTGGCAAATGAAATTGATGCCTCGTGTTTGCATCGTTTTCTTCTTCGTACGAGGAGACGAAAACTGAGAAGCTTGAACCAGAACAAGCAGGAATAACAAAACCATTACTACACTTAATGTAATGATTCTCAACCATCTGATCCTCATATTATTTTGCTTCTCTGAGATTATGCAAATGAATCTATTATATATAGATTTATTGATCTCACTCTTTGAGATTTAAATATTCGTTGCCTAAAATATATTTTTTGTTCCTTTTTAATATTGAAAATTTTAATTTGACCCCTATGTTTTCAATCTAAAAAATATCCTTCTATATTTTAAAAAATTTCAATTAAGTTTATCTTTTCATATTTGTTACGTTCATAAAATAACGATGTTGTAGTTAATTAGTATACGAGTAATTACTTGATAGATCATTAAGTGATATCACACTGAATGCAGGTTATTTCACCTTGTTCTTTTCATTTTCCAAGCCTTTTAGCATTTATTTTTACTTGATGGTTGATCAAATAGTCACTTCATATAAACAACAACAAGTCTACATATGTTAATTAACTACAATGTCATTATTTTTTGTTTATAAATGGACGAAAATATAATAAAGTATTTAATTGGAACTTTTTAAAATATAGAAGGACATTTTCTAAATTAAAAATAAGGGACTACAAAATAGATATAAAATGTACACCTTTTGGTGAGACCTTGCAGTCATTTTTTCTTTAAAATGGGGGAGAAGGAAAAGTCTAGGGATAGTAAAATTCTCTTCCCTCTTTATAAAAAATTATTTTGAGATTAATTGAGAAATTGGGAATGAGTTTTGTTTATTCTATTAGTTAGGGCAAGTTTTGATCAAGGTTATGCCTTTCTCTTCATCATACTGGTCAGAAGCTTTACGGGAATGGCTTATGACTATTGATAATAGACATTATTTTATTGTTTATATAGAAATATCATCGCGGAATTTAGATTTTTTTATACAATTAGTGATAAATTATTAAAATTGAAACCTTTTACAAATTATATATGCTCCTAAAAAAATTTATTTAATTTTTTTTATAAAAATATTGTTTGATCTCAAATTTATATCTTTTAAAAACTGAGTACCATATTTATTGTACTTGCTCCATTTAAGAAAACTTTTTATGTGGGTTGAACTCATCACGATGTCTCTACTTTTATTATGTTTTTATGTGTAATTCATAAATGAGCCCAAGCGTATGCAAGAATTTTTCTCCTTATAAGTGTTCCTATATCATAAAAGGAGAAGAAAAATATTGAATTTGAAGGAGATGCGATAGAGTATATGAAACAATTAACCAGGAAAAAAAAGAAGAGAGAAAATCAAGTTGAGTAGATCTAGCCATGTCTAAGTATACTAATTTTTTTGTTATCAACATTTAATAATTTTTTATTGAACTAAAAGACGAATACAAGTTCTATTGATCCCATAAACTGCATCTTTAGGGATGAAAAATTTTCTCCATTTTAGATGTTTCAACAAGACAATCATGTATGTTCACTTGATGTATTGGATTCAATAATTTTCATAATAGCATACAAATTAACCGGCGCTTTAAAGTTACACTATCTAAGTATGCAAATTAACTCCAACGTTATCATCTTTCATTTTGGATAGATGAATATATCACGAAAAAACTTAATTGAAACTTTTAAAAAAAATAAAAAGACAAAATTATCTAAACAAAAAATGGTGGGCCAAATTAAATCTTTTTATGATTTTAAACGGATCAAATTGTATTTAACCCTTTAATTTATTATTTGG
>JASKGM010050943.1:0-20014 GCA_034509205.1 Ceratonia siliqua
GGTTTTTCTTTGGGTTGGGCCTTTTCTCTTATTTTTTTTGTTTGGTTTTCGTTTTTGTTGGTTTTTTGGTTTTTTTTTTCTTTTCACCATTCTTTTCTTTTTCTTTTTTTTTTTACTCTTTTCTCTTTTTTTTAACATTTTTTTTAATTAATTTTTTTTTGTATTTTTTGTTATTTTTTTATTTATATATATATATATATATATTTTTTTTTTACCTGGACAAAATCTAGTGTTTACACTCCCAAACAAGCTGTTACTTTTTCTTTTTTTATGGATTCGGCTCTTCTAAAATGTATTTTTAAAATAAAGTGTAAATGAGTAATTCTTGAAGAGAAAACTAAGGAAATTGATATGAAATTATGAGGTTGCTAGTCAAATTCTTAAAAAATGTTTTTCTCACAAAAATAACTCTTTCAAAACTTACAAAAGTATTTTATAACCAATCAACAGATAATATAATCGAAATAAGATAAGTAGTAATAATTAGTTAAAAAATATCTTTTATGAATTTTATAAAAGTTATTTTTTGTAAAAAGAGTATTTTTTTTTCAAGTTCTTTTGACAACAGTCATGTACTCTCCTATCTAACAACAAAAACCTTATCATCAAGTATTCAAGACTAGCTTACTAAATATACCTAAAAATCAAATCAAATAATCAATCTATGGAAAGTATCAAACTCAATAAACAAATTTAAGCTAATAATCTGTGACTAAGTTCTACATCAAAACCCAAATACTCATTTTAAAATCAATTTATAATATTCCATTAAAATACTAAAACTTCTCCAACCCAAAGCTATTTGTTAGTGAAATATAAAATAATTTCTTTTATACTTTGAAGTATTACTCTAAGAGCATATATAAGGGATTGACAGCAATTCAACTCAGCCTAACTTGTAGGACTTAAATATTAAGATTATATCAGCATTTGGATGTGATTTATTTTTAGTACAAATCACAACACGAAAAATTAAATCTAAAATCTCTTAAAAATTATCTATACTTCTCATTATTATTAGATTACATCTCCCCATGTACTCGAGAAATACATCAATTTGAGATTATAAAGGATGACAAGATGAAATCTCTTCAATATGTTTTAGTTCAACGGATATCTATTAGTACTATTACCAATATTTAAACCCTAACATATATATATATATATATATATATATATATTTTTTTTTTTTTTTTCCTTATGAAAGAGTAAACTTTTGGATAGATCCTCTCATGTTAAAAAAAATATTTATTATTATGTTAGGAGAGAAATAAACACAATGCATGAATTCATAAATATTAAATATAAGTGAGACACATTAGTTAAGTGGTAAATCTCATACATTATATTCGTATCTCTTTTTAACATGAGAGAATCTCATTCAAAATAATGATATCTAATCAAGGAACACTTTTTTGATCTTAAGTACTATATAAGTCTTGATGTTAGAAGTTCAATTCTTACCTTACCCCTTTTTTTATATTCTCACTAAACTGGTGCCTTGTACAAACAATTATTTAAATATATTTGTAAATAGTTTATAAATGATAATAATATCATATTATTTTTATTAATAGATGTAAAAGTTACATAATAACTTCAAGATCTTAAAAAAAATGAAAATATGAACTTTGATAAGAGTTATATTAAACATTTTTAAAGTAAATAAACATATAATTGAAAATATAAAACTCATTACCACAGTTTAGAGGTAATTAAACATTAATAAAAGAAAAAATTATATAAAAGATAAATCAAAATATAACTAATGAAATAAATAAAGCTCAATAAATTAACAAAAAATAATGAGAGTATTTACTTGACGTAGTTTCATCGCGTATCACCAGTTTTACATTGCGGGTAACTAAACAATCATTGAAGAAATAAAAAGGAGAAACAAAGATAAACAAAAAGATAATAAAAGATATAAGTAAATCTCAAATAATTAAAAACAAATAGAGTATCCATTTAATACAATTTTATCTTGTATCATTAACTTTACCCTTCCTAGCACTTAGGACTTTAGCCTTGATGATTTAAACCCCCATGTGCCCGATGTTGAAATGCTATCTATTAAAATCAAAACAATAATTGAAGATAGAGAAATCAAATAAAAAATAATTAAAGAAATAATTAGATTTCAATTTAATTATAAAAGATTAAAAAAAAGTATCAACTTGTCGTAATTTCTTCATGTATATATCGCCAAATACAATGGGTATAAAATTTAGCATCTAATTAACTATATGAATTACTAATTAGTATACCATAAATGAATATCACACTAATATAGATACATGAACTATAAGATTTTAGGTACATAACTAAACTTTAAACTTTAACATTTAAAAAATATCAAATTATATACTAATTTAAACATATCCCCATAATTTGAAGTTTTCTTCGTATTTCCAAGTATTCTAAATTGGATGTCATCTACCAAATTTAATTGTCACATGTTTCACTTAAAATGTTTAACTCAAGCTTCTCCTTCATTAATTTTTTTAGTATATATGTCTTCCTTGTCTTATTTTTCTAGAATGTCTTTTTTACAAATAAAAATTGTTTTGTGTTTGGATGTAGTAATTGGAAAAGATTTTTGAATAAAAAATAAAATAATATTTTCTTTCATTTGTCAACTTCTTATTCTGAAGGAAGTTAGAAATTTTGACTTCTTTATAAAGAGAAAAACTCTTTATTTTTTACTTCTTCTTTTAGGAGAAGCTGAAACAAACACATAATTTTTTTAAAAAAATAACTTATTTTTTGAAAAAAGTTATTTATTTTCAAAGCTCATATAAACAGAACTTTAATATCACTTTGTTAGAGGAAGAAAAAATTCTAAGAGAAGAATTTGCTTCAACTCATTTCTTATATTTTCTTTGGATTAGTTTTCTTGACTTTCTTCAAATCACCAAATGCAATTTTATTTATAAGTATATTAGATGACCTTTTAGTATCTAATTACATGAATTATTAATTAATACATAATATATAAATGACACTAATATAGATATATGAATTATCATATTCTAAGTACATATCAAAATACTAATTAAGTTCAACCATTTAAGAGGATTATAGGGATGCCCATATGAATTACTATATAATACACCATATATGAATCATACTAATCTAAGTATATTAACTATTATTCTAGGTACATATCCAAACATTGAACTTTAACATATCAAAATATATCAAAATACTAATTTCAACAATTTAATATGTTTATATAGAAATGTACATGAATTATTACTTGACATACCATACATGAATCACATGAATCTACATAAATGAACTATTATATTCTAGATATATAACCAAGCATTAAATTTTAACATTTAGAAAATATTAAATTATTAGTATAAGATATTTATATGGAAGTATGAAAAAAAATTAAGAATTTACTATCTATTAATTAATTAAAGAGTTTTTTTAAGTAAAATGCATATAATTTTTGTACTATTATTAGATATATGGCATGAAATTAGAATGTATACTCAACTTTAATATATAGTACAAATACATGAAATTAAATTTATTAATAATCAATAATAACTATTTTATTTGTTTAACAAGCTAAATAGATAATCCTAACAATAGTCTGGTTCAATAAGTATATGATATCATAATCTTAATAAAATAATAAAATATAAGATAACATATTTCTATACAAACGATAAATCAAACGATTAAATTGTGAGGCCTAAATGATAAATTATATTAGTGTCTTTACGTCATAACATGTATATTAATTTATTTTCTTAAATAAAAATTTAATTATTTAAAATTTAACTACCCATTATTTATTAAAAAATAAAAAAAATAAAAGAATAATATTAGTTAATTACCAACTATCTCTTAAAAAAAATTAAAAGAGTAATATATAAATAGTAGTGACAAATTTAGTGATCATCCAACCCTTCAAACACATATATATATTAGTATAGATAATTAAATCTTAAAATTTATTTATTATTTAATTCTAAACTAATAAAACTCCAAGGACAAACGTAGATTTACGTAATAAAATAAAGACAAAAGCACTATTTTACTTTTTCAAAAGACGGGTCTAATATCAACTAACATCTCTAAAAAACGTTGTACATCAACTAGCTCATTTTGCATTAATTGGCTTCTGAAATATTAATTTGAGGGATTTTGCTTTTTTTCATCCTATATTGTAATTTTTTAATTTATTAATTATAGTACATTATATTATAAACTATCATAATTAAATTAAATTATCTCTATCATTTAATTAAGTATTAAAATTAATAATTTTAGTTAACATGAATTATATAATTAAAAACATTTGATAGAAACAAAAAATAATAAATTTATTATGTAAAATAATACAAATATCTTAAAAATAAATTATATGAAAATTTTAATTAATTTTTATTTTTATTTTTAAAAAACTTAATAGAAATAAAAAATAAAAGTTAATTAAGGATTTTATATAATTTATTTTTAAGATATTTGTGTTATTTTATATAATAAATTTATTATTTATTATTTTTATTAAGTTTTTTTAATTATATAATTAATTCATGTTAATTAAAATTATTAATTTTAACACTTAATTAAATAATAAAAAATAATTTAATTAAATTTAATAATTTAAGGTGTAATGTATTATAATTAATAAATTAAAAAAATATTACAGTAGCAACTATTAAGGTTCCATTAATTGTTGTGTCATACTCTTTAGACTGAGAAAGCCTAATAAAAGAAAACTTTAAAAAAATAATTGATACTAACTTAATTTTAGAATAACAAAATAAGACTTTTCTAAAATAAACATTTAAAAAATCAAAATCAAAATCAAAATCAAAATCAATCTAACAATCCAAAATCGATTTTGTTACGGTGTTAGTTTAAGCCCAATGTTAGATCAAAGAACAACCCAACCCAATATCAAAGGTCTAGGTCACTCATCACCCATCTTCTTCATTCTCCCAATCTTCATGGACCAGCAAGAAAGCTTGACACGTGGAACTCTCTCCACCCTCTATCCAATACGCACGCAGGCGTATTTTATCACGATCCGCCACATTACCTCTGCTCACTTCTGCCCACCTTAGTCGGCGGCCGTTCCTCCTCTGACCAATACATATAAACTCCCTCCAATTTCACCGAAAAAAACCATGTTACTTTCTCTCTCCCCTTCCCTTCCAACTTCCTGTCCCCTCCATCCCCATGCGCACTTTAGCCCGTCCCTCCTTTCCATGTCTATTCTACGCCGCCTGAGCCTCTCCCGCCACCTGAATCTTCGTCACCGTCGCTTCGCAACTGTAGCTGCTGCCGCTGTACGGCAGGACACCACTGTCTGGACCCAAGCCCCGCTATCTGAGGTCGAACCCGCCGCCGAGTCCCTCTTCCACGTCACTGTCGACGTGTCCGATTCGGCTGACCTGGCCACGTCGCACACGCGTGCTGGACAGTACATCCAGCTGCGAGTCCCGGACATCTCCAAGCCTTCCTTCCTGGCCATCGCGTCGCCGCCCAAGCTCGCTTCGGGGCGTGGCGTGCTCGAGTTCCTTGTGAAGAGCGTGGCTGGATCCACTGCTGAGGTCCTCTGCGGGTTGAAGAAGGGGGCTGTGGTGGAGCTGAGTCAGGTTATGGGAAACGGGTTCGATATCAGTCGGATCGATCCGCCCGAGAAATATACGACGGTTTTGATTTTTGCCACTGGATCTGGAATTAGGTGAGTTTCATCCTTCCTTGAGCTGAGTTTTTACCCAATTTGCCTTTTCATGTCCAGAATGCAAATGCAAATGCCGAGGTTGCTTTTCTTTCCCAATTTACATGACTGTAATAAGACCTTGTAGTTGTAGGTTTATATTTAATTTAATTTGATATTTGTGTTGGGTTTGAAAGTCGGATTACAACTGGTCATATGCATCAATGGAACTGGATTCTACTTCATCCTTTGAGTATTTTGACTGAAAATTTAGAATCCCGGTGAGCAAATATTGATTAATTTGACTTAAAATTATAAAGACTCCTTGAGGCATGCCTAGTTGGTTTGAAATTATACTTGAGGCATTGATAATTGTCCAATATGAGCTTAGTGAGCAATGCTTAACAGAGTGTGAATAAGAGCACCTTTTCTTTGCCACCTAGCACTGGGGAGGAGTAAAGAAAATCTTCTTCATTTTCGCTTCATAATCCATCCCTGGTAACTGGGAATGTGTTATGATGTTGGAAGAAAGGGCTATGTAGTGTTCCTGTATGCTCTTAATTTGATTGATATAGATGTTTAATGTTTGTTTTATGTCCTTCTGGTATCATCAATGTATTCTGTACTTTGATGATGATGTGAACTTGTTTGACAAACTAGTTTGTGAATGCCAAGGATTTTCTAGGTACTGAACCATCTACAGTTGTCTAGATGAATTCATAAGTATATGTATCTTTTAGTTAGGCTTCACACACTAGTGTTGATACTCTTTATCTTTTCTTCCTCTTTCAGTTTTTGTTTCTTCAGCTAAAAAAGGGTTTAACGCTGAAGAAAGATTAATTCTTCGTTTTCTACTGTCAGCACGGAAGTGGTCGATCTTCTACCAGAAAATTGATAATTTTCATGCATTTCTTTGTACTATTTCTATAGAAAGATCATCCTCAACAAGAAAATTGATTATTTTCTTGCTTTTGTTTTACTGCATCTATAGTTGTTCGATCCTGGAATAATGAATAAGAATTCCTTTTTATGCAAAAGTAGAGTAGTCACTGTCTGCTGCTTTTGTTGATGTGTATGAGTTCAATAGATCTACTTGCATTTCTATTTCCAATGAGATAAAGATAGCTGGGAGAGATCATTTGGTTAGCTAGGAGATTTGTTGTCTTCTCAAATAGAAGGGGGATGGGTCTTGCCATGACTCCTATCTTTAGGCATGTCGGACACGTCTTTTACACCAACACTGCCACAACACACTACTGGCAAGTATCCAACATGCGTCCATATGTGTTGAATAAAATAATTTATTTTTTTGGCTTGGACATGCTAACATGCGCTGAACACACCCAAAATATTGGCTTGGACACATGCCAAATACGGGTCAGCCATAGGACAAAAGGGAGGAAAATATAATCAGGGACTAGAAACCCCCTCTTGATGAGATCGTAAGAATTATTTCCTGATTGTTTTATTTGTGCATAAATAATTTTAATGGTATAGTTTAACATATTTTATTTAGTATATTTTTTGGAAAATAATAGTGCAAGGTATTTAGAATATAGGATGATGCCCGTTTTCGTTTTCTTTGAAATAAGTTCATTGAATAGGAAGTTGAAAAAAATATATGATTTACGTATGACGCATATGTATAAATATTATAAAGCTACAACCTTATGTATGCCTAATGCCGTGTCGTGTCCTGTGCTTTTTGAAGTTGACATGTCATGGTGTCCATGCTTCATAGGGTCTTGGTAATTTGTGTCCAAATATATTGCTTTGGTTGGAAAGTGGCAATGCTCTTTCCCTCTAGAAACATCAACCTTGAGGCATCAGGTTATAAAGAGTCAGAGTGAGTTTCATTTACACCTAATGAGTAGGATAACATTCACTGCAACTCACACTAACCTGTAGGAGGCCATTTCTTTCGGGAAATGCCTCTTTTGCTCTTATTTCCTTAAAGGTGGGCAATGGCCATCAGGCTAGATATTGGCAGTATATTTTTGGTGGGGGATGTTCCCTTTCTGGAGGCTTTTCCTTGCCTCTATCTTCTTTCTTCTCTGTATTGATCCTCCATTCCTAATTTCTACCATACTCAAGGTTCAACCACTCCTTGGAACTTCCATTTTTTCATTCAACTTAGGTCAACTCTTGATTCTTCTGTTGTTTTTTTTCCTTGTAATTCCATCTTTCACATTCTTACCCATTCTTCAAATAAAGAAAAATTGCTTCTAGAACTAGAGAAGCCCCTTCAGAAATCCGAAGTCTCCTCTTAGATCAAGTCAATCATTTGGGTAGTGGTGCTTAATAGAATAATACTAATGATATGTTGCAGATATGCAGGCCTTATAAAGTGTTTTCTTCTGATATGGGTGAAATGTGTTGCTCTAATTTGGAAACTGCTGCACATTTAATTTTACATTTCCTAGGAGCTATTTACATTTGAGGTATTTTGGAGTAGATTTTTCAGTGTATTTGGTGATTCTTGGGTCTGCCTCAAAACACTTCTTATTTTGATTAAGTTCAGAGGTTATGGCCAAAGTGTCATGGCAGTGCGCTTTGCATGCAGTGCACTGGTGTCTTTGGCTTAGGAATGCTCATATTTTTAGGGTGAAACATTTGACCCTAGACTTACTTTGGGACAGATCATTTTTCATGATCTCTCTTTGGTGTTCAGTGCATGGGTTTATTTTCAAGGAGTCTCCTCGGTAGACATGCCAAGGGATTTGAGAACTCGCTTGTTTTGATGTCTTTTCCTTTGCTTTTCTTTGTTGTCTTGCCTATGGAGAATATCTTATCTTCATTTTCTTTGTATTTCTTTCCTTCTAATAAATTTTTTTCTTTATGACAAAAGAGACAGCATTGCTGTTGTTTTGAATTTTATAACTCCTACTCCTGCCTGTAAATCTGTTGCACTTGGATTGCACGAATACTTTTGTTCATGTATTAGCAATAATGTTCCTATTAGTCATAGTTTAATTTTTACTCTCTATGGAATTTATTTATCTTGGCTCATGTGATTCCTCCTTGCTTGGTGTTATCTGTTTACTTTCTTATGGGCAGTCCAATTCGGTCACTTGTTGAATCAGGATTTAGTGCGGGAAAGAGATCTGATGTGAGGCTCTATTATGGGGCTAGAAACCTTCAAAGAATGGCTTATCAGGTTTGGTCTATCTATTGTTGGCTTAAAAATATGAAATTTTGCATTTTCAATTATAGTTTATTCTAATAAATATATTCTTCTTTCTTATAGGATAGATTCAAAGACTGGGAATCTTCTGGTGTAAAGATTGTGCCTGTGTTATCTCAACCAGATGATAGTTGGACTGGGGAAACTGGCTATGTGCAGGTAAATTGTGTGGCCTTGCATTTACACTTAGTTGTCTGATTGAAGCTGTCTAACTCTCACGTATTAGATTACGTTTCTCACATGATTACCTTCACAGGCTGCTTTTACAAGAGCCAAGCAAATTTCTAATCCTTTGTCAACTGGTGTTGTACTTTGTGGGCAGAAACAGATGACTGAGGTCCACCCCTCTTGCTCTCAGCTTTAATTGTTTTATTTAATTCTTTCTGCCTATATACTGTATAAAAGTGTTGGCATGTTTTATTTTGATTACCTTGCACATAATCATTTGCTGATGTCCATTAGTACAACCTTCAAGTCATTAACCACCATCTTCCCCAATTAAACCTGAAGAAATTCAGGTGGGTCTAACTCATCTTTCCAAAAGCACCTTGAAAGGTGAAGACTGTCTCACCCTTATATACAATACTTAACCACCCAACACCTCCGATGTGGGATTTCTAACATTTTCCATCACGACGGAGGATTGGACATCTCCAGACCTGAAAGAGTGAACCTAGTCACCAATTATGTTACCATGAAGAAATTCGGGTGGGCATAATTCAACCTTCCAAAAACGCCTTGGAAGATGAGGATTGCCTCACCCTTATGTTCACAAAACTTAATCACCCAACGCCTCTGATGTGGAACTTCCAACAAAGTCATAGGAAGAGTTACGTTATCACAGTTACTTATTTAATAAGCCTGTGATACTGGCAGGCTGGATGTAGAAGGCCATACCTTTCCTAGTTTTGATATAGAGTGAGAGAAAGATAACAATCTTGGTTGCTTCGACTGAACCAAACCTGCCAAGAATATTGCTGTGTAATAAAGAGAAATTTAGTAAATAGTTCCTTCACTATTTCCTCCTCAAGTAGACTTCAAATACAGTCAACTATACTAAGGTTTGGTGATTCTTAATAACTAAAACTTAAACAATCTTATAATTGACAACTCATTGACAATTAAAATCCAACAAAAAGTTGACTAGGAAATCTCTACAAGTCGCAGCTTGGTTTTGACATTACAAACTTAGAACAACCAGATAACTAACACCTCTTTATTGTTGACATGAGGGAATACAATGCTGTCAATGCATTAGAGAATAGAGAAGCTGACCAAATATTATCATTAGTCTTGATAGGAATAAGTTACAGTTATAATTATTCTTCTTTCCTATTTATCTCGAAATTCTTATATTATTTTAATAATTAAATTAACTTAAAATAACAATCTTTTATGTATATTTTGTTTAAAGCAAAATTATCCATAAATTGGGATAGAGTTGAACTTTTTTACTTATTTTCTTCTAAACAGTTTATTTAGTCTGTTTATGTGAATAATCTTCTTTTCCCCAGAGAGCATTACTTGGGTAAATATTGTAGAAGTTATTTAACAGTGACCATCAACAAGAGTTTGCTTGGTAGCAGTTAAAATGGAAGTAGTGGAGGGGAGAAGAGTGACAATTGGCAATACATATAGACATGATACATAATTAATTTGATATATTATCACTTTTCATCCCTTCAGCCCCCACTCCTCCCATTTTCACTCGTACCAGCACACAATAGCATGAGAAGAAAGTTGACTCTAGAAGTCTACATATGGTCAGATCAAAGAAAAGTTAGAGTAAAATAAAATAGGGGGCTGTTAGTTTCCCTCTAGGAAAATTCTTTGAGAGTAATCAAATGTGGTTCTCTTAAGCTAAACTGTGCTTTCCTTGGTGAATATTTGGATATGGGAGACCTGATTGCTGCACTTAAATCTGAGTTACTGCAATCTGGTTTAACAGAGAGCTTATTAGTAACAATTAACAAGGTTAAGAGCATCATCTACTTTTTTATGAAGGAAGAAATTTTAATAACTGGAGAGATGAGAAGAATATAGAACAGATGATGATTCATTCTCCTCAAGAAACTAAAACACTGATGGGGGAAAAACACTCAAGTACAGTACAGCTCTCCAATATCTCTGAATGTCCAACAAGGATACTGAGCAAAAACAACCATTAGTTGGAGAACCATAAAGTTGGCTAACAAAGGGTACTGTCCTGTAAAAGTGATATAGGTGATCCTTGAAAATCCTAACATTTACTTCCAACCAAAGGCTTCCTAAGTGCCACCACTTACTGCTCCATATCACCCTCACTAAGGCATCATGTCCTTCTTATGTGCTTGAATTTTTTTGGTTCTAATATGGCTACAGCCAGATGCAGCTTTTGGGTGCTACATTTAGAGCATTCCTATGATCACTGTTAATCAAGTTGGTTATAATATGCATTTTATTGTTTAGTAACTGCTTATATTGACTATATAACCTATATTCCAGATGTACCCTAGGGTCAGGGATTCAAGACAGAAATTACATGACTATAATATATTTTTTTTAATTGTGAGCTAGTAATGCTAAATGAAATTTAATAAGCTATATATTAACTAGTCACAATGGCTTGCTTGAAAATGAGTTTAGAGAAATTTAATCTCTTATTTCTGATGAGACTGTTATTTATAGTCACTGCATTAAAGAAAATCAGCAATTAACAACTGCATATATACCTTTCGTATGCACAATGTATTGATGCTGGGGAAGCAAGGACCCTTGTGCTATCTTGACTCTGATAGTGTATCGAAGTATGTTTTGGCAGTTCGCAATGTCTTATTATACTTATACGGCCCCTGTTTAAAATATGCAGCAAAAAATGTCTCACACTATATCTTTTTTGACGGTGAGATCCCTTGTAGTTCAGTTCATTAATAAAGTTAGTGATATTAACTCAAATATACAATCTCAAAACCACAGAAAGTGCATGTTTTGTTAAGCCCTTTTCTTATCAAAATGCGAGTAGTTTGTTGATGTGGTGATTCCTGACTAGTAAAGGGTTCAGTAGATTGGGAATAGCCTTAGTTTATATACATCCCACTTTTGAAATTGTTGTCCTTATTTTGTAGTTCTACTCAAGTATCTGTTCATTATGTAGTGGCATTTTCACTTGGCCAGCAAGTGACTAGTATTATAACATAAACGTGATCAGGTAATTTGTGGCAAAAATATGTCCAAGCATTTTTCAATTTCTTTTCTATACAGAACTTTACAAGCTTTGCTATCTTAATTTGCAAAGAATTGATGGTTAGTATATGTTGTATGCAGTGTTCTGGTTTCAATGCATGACCTTCCATAATATGTTGTTGCAGGAAGTTACATCCATTCTTGTTGTTGATGGAGTCTCAAGTGAGAAAATATTGAAGAACTTCTGACAACTCAGATGGCTTTTTGGTATTGTTCTATAATTGTTGACTTATAGTCCATATTTGTTCATTGCCACAGCTGAGGACAAGGCATCTCGGCGTGGAATGTACAATAAAATCAATTTTGGAATCTATTCCATATATTAGAATTTTCAGTCCTTGACCAATTCCAGCAGCCAAATATATGATGGAAATCTTGCTCTAGGAATGCCTTAATGACTGCGCCCTGGAATTCTTGGCTTATATGTGATTGACATGAACTCCAGAGTTGGCACAGGCTTGAGTCCCATAACTGCTCTATCAAAACTGCTTGCCAAGTTCTTTATTCACTCCAAGGATTGTTGGTTCTTCAAAGCAAAACAAATAAGCTTCTAAAGTAAATTCAAGATCAGCCCTCGAATATTTCTGTGTACAACATCTAGGGAAATACTTGTTACAAAATATATAATTGGTACGAGGACATAAATAATTATAACATCCAAATGTTCATTACCCGTTCTTATTCTACTGTTCCGGGATTTCATATGCCAAATCCCTTAGATCTGACCTTTAAACGGTTAAAAAAAATTCTGGCCTTCTAGGATAGGGTACTGGAATACTTAACATGATGCTAATATAAAAAATGGCCAAGTCTTGGACTCATTCATGCAGGTAACAAATTTAAAACTCATTTTCATTTCTGTTTAATTCCTAAATATTTAAATTCGGATCCGTTTACTTGAAGAAAATTTCCAATGAGCAATTTTTTCTCAAATCAAAATCAATAAAATTAATACAAATTAATATAATTCCAATAACAAATACAATTATACACACAACTTTTAAGTTGTAGTCTATATTACTTACAATAATGTTATTCTCAAATAATTATTTAAATACATTATAAATTATCCTCACTCACATTCCAAACAAAAATAAATGTTGACTTAAAAAGAGTAGGCGTGAAGTGATATGATGAGCACGGTCTAGATAAATCAATTTGATATTTAGATTAGAAATTGTTGTATTTTATTAAATCTTGTTATAGAGTTTTAAATTAGACATCAAATGTATTTTATATTATATACTTATTATATATAATTTACGTTAAGAGTTTAAGAGAGATGGATATTATATTACCTAGATCCCATCTAGAATTATAAAAATTAATAATAAAATATTCATACCTAAATTTAGACTTGTATTAAAATGGTTTTTTTTTTGGCCTCCATGTATCTCTCAGACCAAAACAAAAAGAAGACATCTGTTTCATATTGGGGGAAAACTATCCTACCTGAGTAACAATAGGGGTGGGTTTTTAATTTTTAAAATTTTAATTTTTTAATTTTTTTTATTTTAAAAAAATTTAGAGAAATTTTAAAAAAATTTGAAAAAATTAAAAAAAAGTTTAAAAAAATCTTTTATTTTTTTTCATGTTTTTTTTAAAATTGTTTATACTTACTTCTTAAAATGAAAATTTAAAAAAAAATTAAAAAACTAAAATTTATAATTTTAAAAATTAAAAACAATCAATACTCAGAGCATTGTGATAGTAGTCATTTTCTTTGGGGTGCTTGGCCAATGATGAGGGACAGGAGAACGGGTGGGTTAGGAACTTAGGTGCACGCCCGTGCTGCGAGTCCTACAGTTTTTAGCAGTGGTACATGCCTCGTAAAATTTAGACTAATTAGTTTAATGGGTTAAATTGGTAGTCGATAAAAGTTAATGATTTTTTTTCTTGATACATAGCAATACAATATTAAAAGAAGAGTAAAAATCTTAATTTGTAAAATTAAAGTCATCTAATACTTTGTATTAAAAAATATGTCACTTAAGTTATGTTTATGACAAGTCAACTTACAACTTAAGTTACACTTAAATTGTTTGAATGGTTAAAGAAACATTTGTGCATAATGATAGCTTATATAGAGTGCACTAATTAATGAGTGTATTTTGATAAATTGTACATATGATTGATACCTATTAATTAATGTAGTCTATGTAAACTATACCCGTGCAAAAAAACAAAAAGTCCATAGTAAACCATTTTAACTGTCAAAAGAAACAAAAAAAAAATTGTGATTTAGGGCTGTACTTTATAACTAGCTTTACTATATTTTTGCAATTTTAATTATTTTATTCTTCAATAAATCTCAATAAAATTTAATATTTATGATAAAGGATAAATTTATCCAAATTTAAATTTAAAGTTAATTTAAATTTTTTATTTTTTTTATTTTTGTTATATTTCACACTTTATATTGTTAGTTCTGTATCATTATTTCGTTTCTATATTTTTTGTGATAATCAATTGCTTAAAGGACCTTAAAAGTTACGAGTGAAATTACATCTTGCTTCTACTCTTGCGTAAATACTCTTCACAAATTCAAATAATTGGGAGTGATTGTAAAAAAACAGATATAGGAGTAGCGTTTCTGAATTCATCCTACCCACTGTTGGATTTCATAATCATACTTGGTATTATATATAGGACTCACTTATCTCCATTGATTTCCCTAGAAGATAAAAGATAGTATGTTTCCCTGATGTGGTATCCCCATTCGGCCATTCGCCACTATCTTCAGTTCTGTTATCAAAATTCCCCATTATTTCTCGTTGAGTTCAATATTTTTTTAATTGGTAATAGTTCAATACACTCACAGGAATCAAGAGATACTCCAAGTTGTATACACCAAAACCAAGCAAAATCTAAGAAAATCTCAAATCACTCAAACCCACTCATTAAGCCTTCAACTGCATTTGTCTATAGTTAAACTTGACAGAGACCAATGCAATTAGTCAACAAGAACGTTACAAAGTTTCCATGGTCAATAATACAGACGACAACAATTGATATATCAAATAATTAAAAATGAACTTGTTCAGCAAATTTCGGAATGAATCCCGGATGGTCACTTCAAATGCTAATAAAGAACAATGCAACAAACCGTTAAACAGAACATCAGATAGATGAAGATCAAACAGTTTGACCATCATGAGCACAATCATTGTTCTCAGTCATAGCTCTATCCGCATGACCCCCACCATCATTTCTCTCAATCACAGTTTTGTTTAATTCCTCATGCTTTCCATTGGTTTTTGGTGGGTGGGTGTAAGAATCATTTTTCTCCCCATCCAAGTGGTGTTGATGTTTGTGATGGTGATGATGATGGTGGTGGTGATGGTGGCCATACCTCTTATGTACTGATCTTTTATTTTCTTCATAGTTTTCATCTGATGACTTCCCTGGTGATTGGTCATCAGAATCTGATGACCTCAGATCCACACCATGTGATCGTCTGTTATGTTTATGGTGCCTTCTGTGGCTTTTCTTACTGTGAGCACCATCACTTTCGTAATTTGACAAGTCAGATTCACTATATTCTGATCTTCTGTGGCGTTTGTGATGCTTTCCATGACTTTTCCTCAGAGCCTGAGTCTCCTCATCACTAGAGAAGTCTGATCCACTAGATCGTGATGAGAGCCGACGTTTGTGCTCTCTTGCATGCCTTTTCCTTTTGCTTCCTTCATCAACACTAGAGTCTGAAGCACTGGAATCTGATCTTGAACCTCGATCTCTATGCTTCTTGTTTTGCTTCTTCTTCCATCTCTCTTCCTCAGAGCTACTCTCATATTCTTCACTGCTAACATCACTAGATTCTGAGGACCGTTTCTTTGTCTTTCGCTTGGATTTCTTTTCTTTCCTTTTCTCATGGTCACCCAAGTCAGAGTGAGAATGCTTCCTGTGCTTCCTAGGCGCTCTTCTCCTGGACTTCTGACTCTCATCATCACTGTCATAATCAGAGTCACTATCAGATCCAGTTCTTTTTTTATGTTTTGAAACCTTCAGCTTCCTCTTTTTGGCTTCAGCAGCAGCTTCCAGCTTCTGCTCCCACTTCAAAGGAGCTTCCTTTCTCTCCATAATTTTCTTCTTCTTCTCCTCAACAAGCTGGAGGAACCTCTTGGTGTCCATTTATATTTAACAACCAACTCAAAAACTGCATTTTGGTATAATGATGACCGGAAGTGCATCTCACAGAAGAGAAAAAACAAAGTTAGTTCTACAATCAAGTCATAAAAAATTAAATGTTTAAAAGGACAACTAAAACAGCAATTTATTGCATTTCTTTCTAATAATCTATATAAAACATGAGCCCTGCAATAAGAAATCGAAGTGATATCTCACAAGTTCTCACATTTAAGAAAGAAGAGAAGCATGAGGCAGGCACTCAATGCTAGACTAACTGATGCAGGGCTAGTGGGTAGTGAAGAACTAAGACACAGAAGATGAAGTTATACCAAAGGAAGAATCAAAGAATGAACAAACAACGGTTCTCTCCAGAGAAACCTTCCGAAAATACTTCATATAAATGTCAAAGCTGCCGCCCTCTAACAAGGCTTCAGACTATAATTACAAAAACACATGTTGCCCTAGCAAAAAGATCCCACGTGCACAGCACAAGACTAACTTAACAGAGGTAAACTATCATGGAACAACAGTAGACAACAGATATGCACTATAGAAGGCAAACAGAAACATAACAGAAAAAGACTCAGACTTAAATTAACTGTAACAGAACAGCCCTGCATCACTAACATTCCATCCAACTGTAGTTCACTTCTAAGTTGAATTCATAATTAAAACAACACTAAAGAAGAGTCCAGACATGTAACCTCATACTACAAAAGGTTACAACTTCTGAAAGCTATTTTCTTTTTTAAAACCCTTTCTATGACAAGACTTACAAAACAATGGGTCTTTTGGAATAAAAATCAATTCCATATAAACCAATGAAGATTCAAGAGCTTGCATGAGAAATATCAAATACTGATCATAACCCACTTTGGTAATAACTTACTTCTATCCTGAAACATAGCAAGTTCATGGATGTTGTATGAATGCCAACTTCAGCATTACTAAAATCACAAAGGAAAAGCTTACTGTGGTAACTATGACAATCAATGTGGGCTCGGAAGTGTATGGATGTGTTTAATAGAAAACATTGCAACAAAGTCATGTAAATTTTAGATCACACCAAGTCAAGGGAATTAGTGTTAGATTCTTTCCAACGAACAAAAAAGTAATCCAAGCCCAAATCAGGATATAAAGCTTAGTTACAGACTGAAATCCTTATACTCCATCGTCCTAAAACAAAGAATACCCCGCGGTTCTGACGACAGAAATCTCTACATAACAAAACTCGAATCTCACTTATATATTATGTAAATGAACATCTTTAAAGTACATGGACAAGAGCAAATTTAACCTTCCATTCTTACCTTATATGTCTAAGAGTTGCAGATGCAATCTACCCCAAATCCAGAAATTTTAGTCTCAGAAGAAATCTGCATCAAAACATATGTACGATGTTATAATATAAATACAAGAGGACGCACAGATCCGAAAACTTAAATAACAACCCACAAACCTAATTCATAATACAACTCCCAACAATTATATATATATATATATATACACACACACGAATCACGCAAATGTACAGACACAAACCCAACAGATGGGGGAAAAACCGTCACATCAAATATTACTCGAAAATTTATCAATTCAAGGAAAAAGATCCGATCTTTACATAGATATGAAACAAACCTAACATGCCGCAAGAAACCCTAAATTTTAAATGAACAAAAAGCCCTAGATCGGTTAAAAAGACAAACTGAAAAACAATGGAGGCGTACCAGAACCAAGAAGCCGAGAAGAGATGAAAGAGTTAAGATGATGAAGAGGAAGGGAGCGAGAATGGCGTCTCCTTCAGGGTTTGCTGAAGGGATTGACTTTGGGAGCTTTCACGCCTCCTTCGAGAAACGACCCGTTATTGTAGCGTTAGCGTGCGCGCATTGACGACGCTTATATTGTTCTTCATAACACTGGCACGTGTCAAATCCCGTGTTTTCTTGAACCGGACCGGTTGCACATGCGCTAACCGGTCTGAAAATAAAGCCGGTTGGTCGGTAGATAGGGCCGTAGGGGGCACAAACCGTATTTAAAAAAGGCAAAGCTGCGCTATGTCTACTGTATGTGAGCAATAGCATAACAATATTCATCCCCATCTTTATTTTTTTTAATATTAATTAATTATTTTTTATATTATATATATTTTTAAAAAAATTTTAAAATATTCTTAAATTTTTTTAAAAATTTTTATACTTTTTATATTCCTCATTCATAATTTTTTTTACATTTATTTTTTCATAAATAAAAAATTTTAAAAAATATTTTAAAACATCTAAAAAAATATATAACATAAAAAATAATTAATTAATATTAAAAAATAAAAAATGAGAAATGAAAATAAAACTATTTATCCTATGTCACACAACACTGTAGTAATAAGATAAAATTCACCTTTAAAAAAAAATAAGTATGGCTATTTACATATTTGTTTAAGGAGAGGCTATGCTACCTCCTTAATTTTCTTTTTTTTTTTATGTTATTTATATTATTTATTTATTTCTTATTTATAGTATTTTTTAAAAAAAATTTAAGATATTTTTATATGTTTTTGAAATTTTCTTACTTTTTCTTTAAAATTTTTTTTAAATGTATAATTTATTTTGAATTTTTTTATTATTTTTAAAATTTTTTAAACTTATAATTAATTTATTATTATTAAAAAATAAACTAAAATAAAATAAAATTTTTTGAAATAAATTTTAAACTCCCATACCACTCAAAATGGGCCGGGGAGTAACCATATTATTTATACTGACATACATTTGAAATTGGTCTAAAAAATATTATTTATGAAAATGAATAAAAGGTCGTAAGTTGTTCAATAATTAAAAAAAGTTACTTAGGGGTTTTATTTATTTTTCTTTAACTTTATTTCTGTGTAAATAATAAATATAAGTAAAATTTATTAATTAAATAATAATTTTATACATTATATTTTTCTTTTTAAACATAATAATATTATTTTTTTTCCTAATATTAGAACATCTTAATCTTTTTCTACCTTTCCTTCCTTTTACTTTTGGAGTATTCTCTTCCATTTTAGAAGTTTTTCCCATTGTTTTTGAAAGCTATACTTTAGCTCTTCTTAGTAATAAATTCGTTTAGATTAAAAATTTGCAACTATCTCTCTATCATATATGCAACAATAGTATTGATTAAGAAAAAGAATGCAGTTTCAATACTGTAATATCCAGTTATTTAAAAAAAAATTATTATTTTGAATTTCCCTTTTTCTTCTCTCTCCCGAAACCACCTCTCCCTTTTTTCCTTATATCTACGGTTTCCACCCTTCACTTCTGCAAAAAACGGAAACTGCCTTCTCCCTCTGCGGCGCACTCTCACGCAACATCTCCTCCCTCGGCTGGGCTCACTGTCGCCGGCCATCTGGTGCCCAGCCACCGGCGAGCAACCCACCCCCAGTCGACCACGGTTCCTGCCAAGTCTCGCCGGCGCGATTCGTCCCCCTCAACGCTTCGTGCAGCTGCGGTATTTGGGTGGAAAACCACCGTTGCTTCCGCGAAGGACGCCGGGAACGAACAGCCACCGCCGTCTCTGACTGTCACCTTGCTTCCACCAGCCGTCGTCCACACCTCCAGCCAGCCAGCCACCGTGAGGCATACTCCTAGTGACGGCTTCGAACGGGTCTGAGAGTGGTCCGAGAATTTCAGAATCAATTCCCAAAAAAAAATTTGGTGAGTTTCCTAATCTTCCCCACCTGAAGTTGAGTGGTACAGATTCAAATTTTGGTAATTCTTCTTAGCTGGAAAGAAAACCTGCGAATTTCATAA
>JASKGM010050954.1:0-10289 GCA_034509205.1 Ceratonia siliqua
AAAAGAATTACATAACAATTAATAATTTAGGTTTCATGAGACACCTAAAATTTAGTGCCTCGAAGACATTAAACAATAATTTTTTCTATTTTTAGGGTTTAGAAAACCGTTTAACTGCTTTTTAGTGACTTTACATTTGTTTTATATTTAATTTTTTTGTAATTAGAATTTTATAATTAAATCTTTTAAAATAAGTTTAAAACTATCTGATGTTTATTGAAAAATAATGTTATTATCGTTTTTTATAGTTAACATATTTTTTTTACATTTTAGTTTTATTTTGGGAACATTGAAAAATATCAGTTTGTGTTAATCTCATCGTTATATTATTTGAGGTTGTTATTATTTAGTATTTTAAAAGGATTTGTTTAAACATTTTTAGATATTAAAAATACAAAGATTAATTGAATTTAGGTTTTTTTAAAAACAATTATTCTACGACGCCGTTTGTAATCGTCTTCGCCCTCTGACTTTGGAGTTTCTGACGCAGAGGATTACGACGAAGAGCGAGCAGTGGCCCACGTCAGACGACTGCTTGATATCGTGGCCTGCACGACGAGCTTCGGCTCGTCCACGCACCCGAGCAAGGACAGCGCGAAGCCCGATGCCTTGAAGAACGCGAACTCCACCAAGTCTCAAGCGGCGCCGGCTGTGGAGACCGCCGCCGATACGACCAAGCAATCACTGAAAGATGCGGCGGCCGTGGACGGAGACGGCGAGATAAGCCACTCCTTTCCTAAGCTTGGGAGCTTCTACGAGTTTTTCTCTCTTTCCCATCTCACTCCACCTCTCCAATGTACTCCTTTCTATCTCCTTTTTTTTCTAGATTTATTTGTTGTTTATATGAGTAAGATATTGAAGTGAGGAGTTAATACAGATATAAGGAGAGCAGCTAGACGGCAAGTTGAAGAGATAACAGAGGTTGATTATCTCTTCTCCCTTGATGTAAGCCTTCATCTTTGAATTCATTGTCACTCATTGGTGTTTCGTTTGGAACCAAGATTATAAAGGAAATTATAATGATGAAATTCTTTTGTGCTCAGGTCAAGCTGTATAATGGGAAAGTGATCCACGTTGAAGCTTGCAAAAGGGGATTCTATAGTGTTGGAAAGCAGCAAATTTTGAGTCATAATCTTGTTGATTTGTTACGACAGCTAAGTAGAGCTTTTGACAATGTTAGTGTTCCTTTGACTCATCTTAAATTGCTTTAACTATTGGATTCGATTGTTAGCTACATTCAAACTTTGAAGACGTAGCTTGCTACAAAATGAAAAGGCCCTCATTATTGGAGAAAACTGCAAATTTGCTAAATTTCCCATTTGCTGTTTAATATTGGATTCTACTATATGTTTCTTGGTTAGAGGAAGTAAACTGTGTGAGGTTGTTGACCATGATAGTCAGCCATGTGAAATATAT
This sequence comes from Ceratonia siliqua, assembly GCA_034509205.1. NCBI lineage: Eukaryota > Viridiplantae > Streptophyta > Magnoliopsida > Fabales > Fabaceae > Ceratonia > Ceratonia siliqua. Next base: position 1,417 of record JASKGM010050954.1, read on the forward strand.
GCAGTGTTGAAATCCAAATGAATATTGGGTTGATCTTTTGTCTCCGCTAACTATTTTTATTATCAAATGCCATAATATGAAATTTTCAGTTGACATGGTCTCAACATATGAATTGACTATATTATATCATGTTTGCTGGTTTGAGCTGGTTAAGACCGTAAAGTTCATAGTCCTTGTTTCTCAAATTTCAGGCCTATGATGATCTCATGAAAGCATTCTCAGAACGTAACAAGGTAGGGCCAATTTTGGTTTCTTTACCTATTTTATGTATAATTTACTTCTTGCTATAAGCTGTGAATACATATGTCCTGTTTTGAGCACTTTTAAATTCTGCTTATTGTGTCCAATCTCTTATTTGTTTTTCTCTTCTCCGTTTTATTTTGTCTCTCTTCAGTTTGGGAATCTCCCATATGGCTTCAGAGCCAACACATGGCTTGTTCCTCCTGTTGCAGCTCAATCACCAACTGTTTTCCCTCCTCTTCCCATGGAGGATGAAAATTGGGGAGGAAATGGTGGTGGTCTGGGAAGAGACGGAAAATGTGATTTGATTCCTTGGGCCAATGAGTTTTCATTTATTGCATCTATGCCTTGCAAGACAGCAGAAGAAAGGCAGATCCGAGATAGAAAGGCATTCCTTCTTCACAGCCTATTCGTTGATGTTGCCATTTTCAGAGCTATTAGGGCTGTTCAGCATGTAATGGAACAGTCAGGTTTAATCTGTTCTGATGCAAACAGTGATATCCTTTACACTGAGAGAGTAGGTGATTTGAGTATCAGAGTCCTGAAAGATGCTTCTGTTGCGAGCTGCAAGGTTGATACTAAAATTGATGGAGTTGTAGCCACTGGAGTGAATAAAAAGGATCTAGTAGAACGAAATCTGCTGAAAGGGATTACTGCTGATGAGAATACTGCTGCCCATGTATGATATACTTTTATACAGAAAATGATTGGTCAACTTGGTGCATTAAGCCTGCTTCTTTCCCCTCATATAACTGAAGACTGTTTTATATTTTGAGTGCAGGATATTACCACTTTAAGTGTCATCAATGTAAGATATTGTGGTTACGTAGTTGTTGTGAAAGTTGAGGGTGGAGAGAATGGAATAGTCAAATCTCCATATCAAAACATTGAATTGCTTGATCAGCCAGAAGGTGGTGCAAATGCCCTCAACATTAACAGGTGTTCCTTGACCCTGCAATTTTAACATAGTTTACATAATACTCATATCAATTAGATGTGTTCTGTCTCTCTCTCTCTCTGATTTTTTCCTCTTTTGTATATTAGTAGTTGTGATTTTATTAGCTTGGTGCACAACATGAGTGGGAATAGTGTTCGTGAATGAGACTAGCACAATTTTGATTACGTTTCTTAAATATGCTTATGTTATAACCAATGTAAAAATTTGAGTATATAGTTTCTTTTAAAATTTTTTAATTCCTACTGTATTTGGAATTTTTTATAATTTGCCAGAAAATTTTCTTGTTTTCTTTGATGTTGAATTGTGTTGTACCAAAAGAATTAGAAATGGGCTCTCTACCAGCAAATTATTTGTTAGTAAGGGTATCTAGAAGAGATGATGTGCATGGTTGACAGAAGATATATCAACAGCTGAAATGACGTTGTTTATAATTTAATATTCCTGAAAGAAGATGGGTTAATATCTAGGAACTTGCCTCAGTTCTAGATAGATACACTTGCATGGTCTGGAGGACTTATTATTTTGTGCTAGCATTTTTTTCTTGTTTTCTGAGTGAGTTTTCAGATCTCAATTTTATTTCTAGCTGGTTTACTTTTACTGTATAGCTGCTGTTACAGCTTTCTTTTGTTGATCCAATTCTCATTCATCACAAAATCATAGGGCCCTATCATTATTATATTGTTCCTTGCAGTTTGAGATTACTTCTTCAAAACACAACACAGTCAGAGAACAATAGACTGATGATACAAGCAAGTGAAGAGCTTGGTGCTTCCCATGCTTTTGTGGAGAGACTGATTAAAGAAAGCCTAACTAAGCTTGAAGAAGAGGAGCCTACTTTGGACAATTTTGTGCGATGGGAACTTGGAGCTTGTTGGATACAACATTTGCAGGACCAAAACAATACAGATAAAGATAAAAAACCATCTGTGGAGAAGGCTAAGAATGAAATGAAGGTCGAGGGTCTTGGGAAACCTCTTAAAGCCCTCAAGAATAACAAAAAGAAATCGGATTTAAACAATTCTAAACTGGAATCCGAGAATTCAAGATTGAATGTGGTGTGGGCTAATGGGGAGGCTGAAAGTACTCTGTTGTCCTCGATAGAATCCCAGAATGAACCTACAGCTGCACAAAATGAACTTGTGCTGAAGGGCATGTTACCTGAGGCAGCTTTTTCTCGATTAAAAGAATCAGGAACTGGACTTCACTACAAGGTAATGTCATATAGGTCTAACAAAGCATCCGCTAGTTTTAGTAATTGAACTAGGCTGTTTCATCGTCTGAGCTACATTATTTCATGTTATTAACAGTCTATGCAAGACCTGATTGACCTGTCTCAGAAATATTACACAGATGTTGCACTCCCTAAACTGGTACTGACCAAATTTTATTAAATTAATTTTCTGATTTTCTTCCAGCTAATAAAATTATGGTGATTACTGTTCTAATATTAATTATGCAATATAGGTAGCAGATTTTGGCTCATTGGAACTCTCTCCAGTTGATGGCCGCACCCTAACTGATTTCATGCATACTAGGGGTTTACGGATGCATTCTCTTGGCCATGTTGTGAGTGCTCTAAACTTGTCTTCTTTACTTTATATATAGATGCAATTTAAACTTATGTGAAAAGCTCTTTTTGAGTTTCTTATAGTTGAGTATGTATGGCTGCTTCAAAGTTCTAAAGACCCAGTTTGTATTTCATTATCATTTGCTAAAATACCTTTACTCTTCCTTAAAATTACAATGTTTATTAGCCAATCAGAGTTCTTAGCAAATTAGTCCTCATAGGCTTTCTCATTCTATTTGCACAAGTTTTTCTGCTCTTACTTTCATATTGCCCGTCACCTTTGTTTTTAGAGGGTTTTAAATCCGAAGGCTGAAGGCAAAAGGATTTTCTGTGATGTTTGTCTATTTCTTTTCTTCACAGGTCAAGCTTTCAGAGAAGCTGTCACATGTGCAATCACTTTGTATTCATGAGATGATAGTTCGAGCTTTTAAGCACATCTTGCAGGCAGTGATTACTGCTGTTGTTGATAAGGAGAAAATGGCTATATCAATAGCTGGTGCACTGAATGTGTTGCTTGGTGTTCCTGAAAATGGAGAATTATATAAACCATGCAATATCCACCCTCTTGTGTGGAAATGGCTGGAGGTGTTTCTGAAGAAGCGATATGATTGGGATCTTAGCAGCTCGAACTACAAAGATGTGAGGAAGTTTGCAATTCTACGTGGCTTATGTCACAAGGTACTGAAAAGTAGACCATAGAATACATAGTTACTGGTATGGCTTGCATAAATTGCGTAACCACGGAGTCTCACATCAGTATCTTTTTTTCATTTGTGGTCACTTTTTGGGAATACAGATGGACAAATTTTATGATTTCTCCTGGGAATTACAGATTGATTATAGATTTGGTTTATGACAAAGGTTGAAAATAGATAGGGATATGTATAGGTGATTTGGGTATGCCTTTGCCACTTGAATAGTGGTCACTGCTCACATATATGGAAATATATCTTAATTTTAACATTGTATCTGAAGTTGAAATAGCCTCTAGTATTGATAAGCTAATCCAATAGGCAGGTGTTGCGTGATCATATGCTACCTTGATGGCCTTTCCACTTAATTAGATTCATCATATCATAAGAAAGTGGTGCATATTGAGCACTATAATGTGATTGTTAGGTTGTTGGAGATATGATGTATGTTATTGTTTTTCTTACTAGAAAATATATGTGCATATATTAATATATGCATGCGTATGTACACATAATAGATTGTAGTTCTTATGGTTATCGACAGCCACACCCTTTTTATTTATTTATTATTTATTATTTATTAATTTTTTTTATTTTTTAAAATTAATTAATTATTTTTTATATCATATATATTTTTTAGAATTTTTTGAAATATTTTTAAATTTTTTTTGTATTCTTTATACTATTCATCCATCATTTTTTTACTATTCATTTGTAAGTTAAAAAATTCTAAAAAAAATAAAAAAATATCTCAAAAAATTCTTAAAAAAATACTTCATATAAAAAACAATTAATTAATTTTAAAAAGAAAAAAAAATAAAACATAAAACAATCAATAAAAAAAAAAGAAAAATCCCCTACCGTCCAAACATTGGGCGGTAGGGGAGCAACCCCCTATCAATTAATATTAAGCAGTTGATCATTGACAATTTATTTCTACCATCTTATGCTAGGTGGGCATTGAGCTTGTTCCAAGGAATTTTGATATGGATTCTCCAACTCCATTCCATAAATCTGATATTGTAAGCTTGGTCCCAGTTCACAAGGTAATAAAAAAGACAGGGCAAGATAAATATATGTTCTCTTGCCTGCCTTGAAATTACTTGAATTGATCCATACTTGGTATGTGATGCGCATTTTGATCCATTGCAGCAAGCAGCATGCTCATCTGCAGACGGAAGGCAACTCCTAGAGTCATCCAAAACAGCTTTAGACAAAGGAAAGCTTGAAGATGCAGTTACCTATGGGACAAAGGTATCTGTCTTCTGAACTCTTTGTTGGGATATCTGTGAAAAATTGGCAAGGTGCTTCAATATTCATATTGGTATTGTTTTATGATAACTGCTATGATTTGTTGTTGACAGGCTCTTGCCAAGCTGGTAGCGGTTTGTGGTCCCTATCATCGGATGACAGCAGGAGCATATAGCCTTCTTGCTGTAGTTTTATATCATACCGGAGACTTCAATCAGGTCTTGTTATCATTCCTGTTTTAGTGTTGGCCGACATTGTTGCATCAAAAACCGAAGTTGCGTTCATGGTTGTCAAGATTTAAATCGAGATTGTAAAACCAACAATCTTGCTATCCAAAATAAATCCGGAAATCCCAATCCTCTAAAAGATCTGAAGCTTCAATTAAGATCATAAGGTCATAGTGTCTATAGATCCTACTGATTTTGGTGTTAATTTGGATTTGGAAAATTTTTTTCCTTTAATCTTTACTACTTGGCTTTCTAACCTTGGGTCATGTTTATTGAAAAGAATACCACAAAAGTGGCCCAAACCCCTTTGAAAACCGTGTGTTTAGAGCCTCCTTGATTTGTTCTGCCCTAGTGGTTATTCTAAAATCTGTAGAAAAATCAGTCCTTAAGAGAAACCTGGACATTAGAGATGAATTTGATGATGAAGAAGGAATGGAGGAAAGTAGTGTAAATAAAAAGGGAAAGAAAAAAGGCATGGGAATGGGCCAACAGGGTTCCTTTTTCAAGAAGCAGAGGATTTAGAAGGCCATGACTAAACGAATTGAATCTTCAAGAAGTAGTGACTTGTGTTAATGTATGAAATTTATGATACAACAATATGTATTATTGACATCATCAGGCTCTTGGATCTTATTTACTTATAAAGTATTTTGTTTGAGATTTTGTTATTATGTTAAAAGTAAATTTTAACGGTATTATGCTTATTCATGGATTTAATATAGGTATCTAAATGATTTTAAATATTTGTTTTTCATTATAGATAGGATCCTATGATCCTTGATCCCTTTGTTGATCCTATGAGATATTGATCTTGACAACCTTGGTTGCTTTTATCACCTTTGTAGGATATGTAATCAAGTTAACATAAGAGTGAGCCAGGGTTTTGGCTTTTTTTTTTTTTTGGGGGGGGGGGGGGGGGGTTGCTTAATTTTATAACTTCTATTATAATTTTGTCGGAGATACATTTAATCAAATAAATTTATAAAATTATTTGCTTATACATGTTGAAGTTATATTCAGCTATAGTTATTAGTTAATATACAGCTAAATGTGAAAATATCTTATCTACTCCTGCTGTAGTAAAGTTTTCAAATTCACTTTCATTAAGCAGTTCACTACAATTACAGGCCACAATTTATCAACAAAAGGCCTTGGATATCAATGAGAGAGAATTAGGTCTGGATCACCCAGATACGATGAAGAGTTATGGGGATCTTGCAGTTTTCTATTACAGACTTCAACACACAGAACTGGCTCTGAAGTATGTTTTCCTTTTGTGCAAAGTAGTGATGATATATAAAGTTCTTCAATTAGAGTTCAGTTTGAGTTTTGACCCGAAATGAATTACTTTTGTTTTTTTTAAAATAAATAAAACAATAATTTATTAGAAGAGAGAAAGAAGGATTACAAAGAAAGAGGAGGATAAGATATCCTTACTTCTTGCGGCCTTTTGTTTTTAAAGAATACCAATGTTAATGATAACAAATATTGTAAAAATGGTTTTCAAAGTATTTTCTTGAGAGTTGAGATGCATGGTAAATATATAATAAGTTTCTTTCAGCTTTTGTTCTGATTTTTGTTTTTTTTTTAACTTGGCTCTTCAACTGTTATTAATTAGGTACGTCAAGCGTGCTTTATATCTTCTGCATCTGACTTGTGGCCCATCTCATCCAAACACTGCTGCAACATACATTAATGTGGCTATGATGGAGGAAGGTCTGGGAAATGTGCATGTTGCCCTTAGATATCTACATAAAGCTCTAAAATGCAACCAAAGGTTGCTTGGTCCAGATCATATACAGGTTTTATATGTTCATTTTGTTTCTTGATTTTGCCAAACTATGAAGTTTGTTTATTTTTTGAGTTTTGCTTCATGTGCCTACGTAAAATCTCTGCTTAATAATGCTGTATAATATATGAGTGCAAAGGGTTGGGCCCCATATGCATGAGTTTGAAACCTGCTGCATAACTAATTGCCACATCAAATTAGGAAAATTGTTTGAACATTTTGTACATAGAGCATATTCCGTTATGTTATTATATGTGTACTGTCTGAGGACTGAATAGGATATTGTAATATGTGATCTATATTCTATATTCTGGTACTTTCTTATTTTGGTTGAACTGTGATGGATGGGCTAGAGGCAATAAGGCATCAAGATTTAATACTGTAAGATAGATCTGTATAGAGGTGTCCTTTATCAAGCAGAAATAGTGAAATTAGATGGTAAATGATTTGAAATTCTGTCAAGTTTTTGTCGCAAATTGTGGATTTTACCTGGATTTTATAATGCTGCTGATTCTAATATTTATTTTAATACTTTAAATTCATTAAAAAGGCCAAAAAAAATTTGTGACCCTTAAGGGCACATCCATAACATCAAATATAAAGACCATGCCTCAGAAGAAAAAGAAATTAACAAGAACCTACAGCCTGATATTTATCTGACTACACTTCTCATCTCTGTATTGTAACATCTGTATATTTCTTGGATGTTGGTTCTCTGCAGACAGCTGCAAGTTATCATGCAATAGCAATAGCACTCTCATTGATGGAAGCATACCCTTTGAGTGTGCAGCATGAGCAAACAACTCTGCAGATTCTGCGGGCAAAACTTGGTCCCGATGACTTGCGTACACAGGTATATTTTCACATTTGAGTTTGTTCAAGTATGATGCAAACACTCACTGGTGCAGAAAATAAGGCAATAACAACATAATAAAACACAACTTTAAAATAAATCCGTACTTTATACAGTTGGCAGATCAAAGTCTTAAATGATTTGACAAAACAGTGTATAAATAATCGGCATCATCATTATAATTATCTTCAATGGTTTTCTCAGCAAACCAATGGTTGAGTGATTGAGCTAAACCCCCTATTAAGCATCTATTTTTCCTTCTCTGCTTAGCAAGTATCAAGAATAATTATAATTCTGTATAAACCAAGTTGTGTTAAATGCTACAGGATGCTGCTGCTTGGCTTGAGTATTTTGAGTCCAAGGCTTTTGAACAGCAAGAAGCTGCACGAAATGGTACTAGAAAACCTGATGCGTCAATAGCTAGCAAAGGCCACCTAAGGTATAGTTGAATTATCCTTGGCAATCTGGATCTAGTATTTCATTGACTAATCTCATCATTTGGAAGTATGGATTACCGGTTTTATTTTCTTTTGTATTTTTTAATGGGTCTTACAATAACAATGTCTGTTAAGTTATTGTACTGGAAAATGTATTATGTAATTCATTGGGAATGGTTGTGGTTATTAAATTCTTTGATTTCGTTTGTCATTGATTGTCAATACTCCATTTTATTGTTCTCTTGGTGATCTTATGGCTTGTGGGAACAGCACAATTGTTTTGATTGATAATAAACTGTCTTCTTTACAATGCACTAAGACAATGATCCATTAATATTCTGTTGGTTTGTCAACATCGATAAATGCTGTACATACACAATATATGTATAATAATTCATACTTAACTTTTGTATTGATTTCTTATATTCCCTGGAATTTGTCAGTGTGTCAGATCTGCTTGACTACATTAACCCTAATCATGATGCCAAAGGGAGGGATATGGAAGTAAAGAGAAGAAGCCATACAACAAAGGTATGCTGCAGATTTACTGGTCATAATGATCTCAACTCATAAGTTTGAGATCCTGCCCAAAATCATAGAAGAATTGTCTGATTACATTTCGCACTGCCTACTTATACACATTCATTGATCTTGCTACTATTTTTGGGCTGGGGTATTTTTGAGGAATTGATTATTGTCAAATTTTCAGTTGCACTTCTTTAACTAATTCAAACTCATTAAAGGGTTTGTTTTTTATGGCTTAACCATTGAAAAATATTATAATGCATGACGACCCTAGAATGACTTAAGTCACAAAAGACCTTGTTATCTGAACATTAATTTTGTTCATGGATAAGCT
>JASKGM010050965.1:0-20011 GCA_034509205.1 Ceratonia siliqua
TTAAACCTTTGTGCCTTTATGATCTTGAGTAGCTTTCTGATTTATGACATCGAATTCAATGGTTGAGTTTTAACTCATGACAATTCCAATGGGTTAAATGAGTGGGACTCAGTTTTCTTTTAGCTTGAAATCATGGTGTCCTATCTATTGTTTGAAGTTTGTTTGTTATGCCCATTTGGTGGAATGGCCAATTCTTCAATTTTGGATTAGGCATTGTGCTTGGGTTTTGGATTGGTGGCATTGCCATTTAGATCTTGGTAATGTTTCACCCTAAAACATAAACATTTGCTACTGGAGTAGGGCTGGAATTTAATTTCTCCACCTGTTAACCTGAAGCTGTTATACCCTGGCAGAAAGGAATTTGTTTCCTCTGGTTAGGCTTGCCTGGATGTAAAGTCAGATGACGGAAAAGGAAAACATAATTTTAAAATCTTTAGCTATAGCAAAATTAACATTGCAGTATCTTTCTGTCCTGTTAGGAAAGCTTAGTTGACAATTTGGTTCATTGTAGAACGTGAATCAGTGACTGTTGTGGGTTCAGGGGTGGTGTTATTTTTAGACAGAATTTGGTCAAAAAAGAATAAATATATATATAATATAAATAATAAAAGCAAGGGAGGGATCCTAAAACCTCACTCAATTTGTTTTATGGGGTGCACGGCCTAGCATAATTATTTTCAAAATGGGTTCCAATACCCAAAATTGTTCTTTTCAAATGGAAAGTATATGATAAGACCCCAAAGGCCTAATTAAATATAAAAGGGTTTCAAGGGTCCAAAGCCCAATTTTTTACTAGTTTTAATGGCTTAAATGAAGGAAATGCAAAATATAAAGTAAATTACTATTCTTGTAAATAACCTTCAATGTAGAAATAAAGTACTTTCAGAAACTTGTTTTCTAAATTCCATATTTTTCAAAAATTACAATTTGACCCCTATACTTTTAAAAATTATAATTTGACTCCTATACTTTCAAAAATTACAATTTGACCCCTATACTTTCAAAAATTGCAATTTGACCCCTATACTTTCAAGAGTTACATTTTATCCCCCCCAAGATGTCCTAAAGGTCACATTTTGACCCATATTTCTTTCAAATTTCCTTATCACCATATTATTTTTACAAATTCCATACACCCAACGTTTAAAAGAGCTTTCAGTAGAAGTTTATCTTCTCCAAAGTTCAATTCTTTTTTTTGGGGGCTTTCAGTGGAATCTTATTTCCCTAAAGTCTTAACTCTCACAAGCATTCTGTGGAGATTATTTCTCCCCAATGTCCTAGTTTCCATAAACTTTCAGTGAAATTTCGTTTTCCCAAAGTCTTAATTTTCACGGGCATTTAGTAGAGGTATTTTCTCTCCAATGTCCTAATTTGTTGCCCAGGCTTTAAGTGAAAATTTAATTTCCCATAAATGTCATAACGTCTCATTGCTTAATCAACTTAATCAAATTATTTCGAATTACGTTGACCTTGATCCCTTTCGGGGTACGTAGGCACTTACTTAGTAAGGTAGGTCTAGTTATTTATTTTTTTCATTTTTGTCCATTATTTAATTAGTAAAAGGGGTAATTTTAAATAAATTAAAATCATTAAGCACAAACAATTTAGGGTAACCATCCTTAGGGATGGACGTTGTGGGGTGCATAACACCTTCCCCACACGTAATTAGACTCTCGAGCCGATTCCTCTGGTTTCACGGGCCAGTTTTCATTCATTTTTAAGGATTTCAATTATCCTTCTAATTAATTGGTGGCGACTCTCATTTTCTCTATGTTTTCCCTTACGTGCCTAAAAGTCATAAAGCGATGGCTATCTCACCGGCCGTCACGTTGTGACATGTCATTTCAAAATTTGATTTCTACTTTTTAATTGAGAAAATAATTCAATACACCTCATTTTTTTGGAGGGGGATTTAAAGAAAGTAATTTTCAAAGGTTTAGAAAACAAATTAAATGAATTTTGTTTTAAATGCAAAAACTTTAAATCTCTCTTTTGTCTAAAGATTATTTTGAAGATAGGTGGGGTTTTGAAAATCTCATTATAAGTAAAGTTGATTTTGGATTTCAATGGGCACAATGGAATAAAATTTATTTTTAATGATATTTGGGAAATGGGCTTCAAGAGCCCATTAAATTAAAATATGTTTTGGGGCTCCAATGATCCTTCAAAATAATTTGTTATCTTTCAGAATGAAGGAAGGCTTGAAAGCTTATTGGGTTTCAAAAAGTACATTTAATTTAAACACTCAAAATGGAATCAAGGTCAATTGTCTCCTAAATGGCTTAAAGAGCCCAATTAGTCCTCCAAAAGGGGTTCAAAGCCCATTTCTTTGCTTTGATGGTTCAAATAAAGGGTTGCAAGATATATTTAAAGAAAATTAATATTCTTGTAAGAAACTTTCGATTTAGAAATAAAGCGCTCTCTTTCTAATTTTATATTTTTGAAAATTATAGTTTGACTCCCATATTTTCAAGAATTACATTTTTGATCCTTAATCTTTCAATAACGTCACCTTGACCCCCAATCTTTCAATAATGGCATTTTGACCCCTATACTCTCATAAATTATATCTTGGTCCTATCATTTTGGTAATTTGCATCTTTACCCCTTATTTTTCAAAAATTACACTTCAGACCCACTTTTGTAAATCCTGTTTTTTTTTTGTCCCTTGACTTTTATAAATTTCATCATTACCACATTTAGAGGACTTTTAGTAGAAGTATATCTTCTCCAAAGTTCTAATCCTCGTGGTATTCAGTAGAGTTACACACTCCCCAATGCCTTAAATTCACAGGCTTTCAGTAAAAATTCATCTGTCCCGAAGTCCAGTTTACTTCTCTTTCTAAACTTTCAGTATAATTTTATTTTTCCAAAGTCTCAATTTTGTCGGACGTTCAATGGAGGTCTATTCTTCCCAATGTTCCATTCCTAATTCATTTTTCAGGCTTTAAGTGAAATTTTATATTCCCCTAATATCCTAATATTCTTAGGTCAGAGATCATACATCTCACCTAATCGACTTATCCAAATATTCTGAACTACGTTGACGTTGATCCCTTTCGGGGTACGTAGGCACTTATTTGGTAAGGCAGGTCTAGTTATTTATTTCTCTATCTTTGTCCAATATTATTTTATTAATAAAAATGGATAACTTAAATACGGTAAAATCATTAAGTACAAACAATTTAGGGTAACCATCCTTAGGGATAGACATTATAGGGTGCCTAACACCTTCCCTACGCATAATTAGACTCCCGAACCCTTCTTCTGGTTCCAAATGCCAGTTTTCCTTTCTTTTTTAGGATCCCAATTATCCTTCTAATTAATTAGTGGCGACTCCCATTTTCTTTGCGTTTTTCCCTTACTCACCCCAAAGGTCATAAATCGATGGTTTTTCATCGGCCATCACGTTGTGACACTTGGTGAGAAGCCATTTAAGAGACAAGACACTTATGAGTATGAAGATTGATTAGTCTTGTTGAGGGCAGCAATGAAGACTAGTCATACAAGAAAAAAACACATAAATAAGAGCAAAAGGCCAAGATTTACACAGCATAACACAGAAACTAAACTTAGGAATGTGGTTTTTGAATTCGGGATGGAGTTTTTAAACCGATAAACATTTAAAGATGCTATAAAAGATTATACAATGGCAGACTCTTATCAAATTAAATTTATGAAGAATGATTCAAAAAGTGTGAGGGCAATATGCAAGGATAGGTGTCTATGGAAATACTTTGCTCCATTAATAGGGAAAGTATGTGTTTTCAGGTGAAAATCCTGGTGGATGTGCATTTACATAGTAGAAGTTTTAACAATAAGCAAGTAGGGACTAAATGGTTTATTATGAAAATAATGAACAAGTTAAGAGAATAATCAAATATATCGAGCAACAATATGTATAATTACATTAAAGCATAATTTCAGGTGTACACATGCAATGCTAAAATGCATAAAGCAATGAACACTGAGAAGGAGTTGCTAGAGGGTTAAGAGAAATATCAATATTCTAGGATTTGCGATTATTGTGCTGAATTTGTAAGAAGTAATTCTTGATCAACAGTGCAACTGATGGTTGAAAGGTCACAACCTACTCTGTCACCCATTTTTAGAAGACTCTATATGTTTTGATGCTTACAGGAAGAGGTTTAGAACAGATGTAGGCATCTTGTTGGCTTAGATAGATGTTTCTTAAAGGGATATTACAGGGGTGAGTTGTTGGCTTTGGTTACCAATGATGGCAACATGAGCTTTTATGTTATAGCCTATGCTATAGTTGATGTTAAGTGCAAGGACAATGTGGCAATAGTTTATAACAATACTTCTAGAAGACATTGCACCTGTATACGAGAGATGACTGTGTTTTGTGACAGATCAACAGAAGGTAAGCTTATAAACTACTATTTCTTATAAATTGTGATTAAACAATTTTATAAATGTCTGTATATTATTGTTACAAATTAATCGGTCATTGTTGATAAACTAAGTAATGACTATGTCTTGATACAGGGACTTGTTCCAACTTTAGAGCAGATGCGTCCTGGATTTGAGCATAGATTTTGCTGCAGACATTTATGGAGTAACTTCGATAAAGAACACAAATGGCTTAATCTGAAGAAAGGTATGTGGAGATTTGTAAAATTAGCCACAATTGAGGAATTCAAGAAGAATATGGAATAAGTGAAGCAGATGTCAAAGCTTGCATGGAGATGGCTTGACATGATTAATCTTAAGTTGTGGTCAAGACATACCTTCAACACAATCTCTAAGAATGACTAACTAAAAAACAACAAGTACGAGCAATTCAATGCTAAGATAGTAAAGTACAGACCGAATCCAATATTGACCATGGCGTATGAAGTTAGAGTTTATCTTATGAATAAAACTAGTTAATATAAGGAGAAAATGTTGAGATACCAAGGTCCAATATACCCTATAGTACAAGACAAGTTGGAGAAGACAAAAATGGCTAGCACGTTTTGGACACCAGTGCAGGTAGGTGATCTTGAAGGAGTAAGGTATGAAGTACAATGTATGCCACATAAATTTAATGTGGACTTATCCTAGTGAGCATGAAGTTGTAAAGAGTGGGATTTGACTGGTGTGCCTTGTACGCATGTCATTGGAGCAATTGATTACAAAAATCTTGCACCAAGGGGATTTTGTTTATAAATATTACAGTAAAGATATTTACTTGAAAGTGTATGAGCCTTATATTAAACCAGCAAATGGAGTTAACATGTGTCCCAACTCTTGTCAGGATGCAGTTCTCCCTCCTTCATTAAAAAGACCACCTGGACGACCAAAGAAGCAAAGGAAGAAATATTTGAATGAGCTCACAATCCATATAAGCTAAAAAGAAGATATGAAGATGTGAGATGCACCAAATGTGGTGGTACGGGTCATAATAAAAGAAGTTGCAATAGACCACCGTCAAACTAAAAAAGACACTTCAACAAGACAGGTACAAACATACTTGTTTTAGTTCTATAATCTCATATTAATATATAAAATAGACTAATATTTTTTGGTAAAAGCAAAACATTGTAGAAGGTGCAAATGCATTAGCTAGTCATGGAAGTGGTAGAGGAATGCAAGGTACTTCAACAAGACAGGTACAAACACACTAGTTTTGGCTTGTGTCAATTAAGATTTACATAAAACATAAAGGCTAATGATTTTGGTAAAACTAAAACATTGGAGAAGGGATTAGTGGAGCACCAATTCATGGAAGGGGAGAGAGACTGTATCTTATTCATCTGGCATAGGAGTTCATCCCCAATTTAGAGGATCAGGCACACCAAGTGATGTGACAAGTGAATGCACATTGCCTTAAGGAATTAGAACAACTACAATTACGAGGAAGAGACAAAGATTTATTGTGCATATTTCAATATTGTTTTTTTTTTTTTTTGCAATTAGTTTCTCTTTGGTTTACTTACTGTTTTGGTACTGGTTTGTTCTATATGCAATCATTCTCTTTTACTCTACATCAAGACATAGCACACAATCATCACAAGGAGTTGGAACCAACAACCAAGCTCAACCAATGGTGAGTAAAAAGAATGTTCTTTTTATGTTTTGTTTATATTATAATAACAATAAATGTCTTCATGACCAAAAAGTTCCTTAGTCTACACAAAGCCAAAGGACACAAGCATCACAGTCTGCACTTACTCAAAGCATGCAACCATCATTGTCTGTACCTAATCAAAGCTCAAGAGACTAGTTAGATGTTTTGTTATGAAGAATGCTTTTTTTGGACAGCAATGTAGTGTGAGATCTATTTAGGCTATATGAGAATTTGATGTAATCAATACGGGTCACAATAATTAGTTGTAAACATTTCAAATCAATGCAAATCTTTTCTCATTTCTATTGCATCCATTGATAAGAGTACCATTACATAAATTTAGTATAAAAAATAGTACATATTTCATCCATTGATAAGCGTACCATTGCACAAATTCAATAAAATCAGCCACAATACATCTTTCATCCACCTACAATAGTTACTACATATGTTCCATTCTAATAGAAAAATTGTTACAACAATGGTCTCCTTATCCTTAGCAATCTTCTATTCTTCTTTAAGTCCAAATAGGTAAATTGTTATATTGTTGTATTGACGTATTGCTATATTTTTGTATTGTTATATTTCATAATGGTGTTGCAACATTGTTAAATCTAGCACATTCATCCATATAAGGGTAAAAAGGATCAGTAATTCGGATAAATTTTGCACAAAATATTTGCAGTAGAACACATTATCTTGAACATTGTTTGCCACAATGTATATTAAAATTGAACATAATATTTAAGTACATTTATAAGCAAAGATAACATATTAATATATCTGCACCTGAAGTTTATTTTTTGCTTTTCACAATATGGTCATGTTCTAGAGGCTCTTCAACTGATGAGAAAAAATGATCATTTAAAGTGCCTCTTTTATGGATCTCTTTACAAGTTTCTAGACATACAAGCTACTTTGCCAAACAAGCATTTATGCTTAATGGACCAACTAATGTTTGGAAAGCCGCATTAAGAGGCAATAGTAGTTTGCACTTGCAACCTCCTTCCATATCTAAAAACTCAAAAATTGGCTTGGCATGGGAGTACCAAAGTGATATAGAATACAATTATAATAGCATATAAGAAAAGTTTTTCTAAAGATACTATGCTTCAGGAGTTAAAATGTAAACAAGAACATTAGGAAATATTCTTACTTATCTCCTAGGAGCTTCTTCGCGATATTGATGTTTAAGATTAACACTAGAATCTAAAGTGAGTCAAGTGACTGATGCTCTAGTAGAATCTACAGAGTATCCAATTGTTTCTTCTACTATAGAAGTCCTTAGAAAGTTAACATCTGGGCCTCTATTAATAGCTGCATCACTCATGAAACACTCACTCCTGATGATTTCAAACAGTTGATTTCTTTGCTTTAAGTTTCCCCTATAGATATATGAATTATTAAAATATACTGATACACAATTTATAATATACACTAGAGGATTGCTCAAAATAAAAAGTCTCCAACAACCAAAAGATTCTAATTGATGTCATGAAGAGTGACAAAACCCTTACAATCAAGATAAATGCCTCACCCTTCATCACAATAAACTGGGAGTTGGCGTCCCTAGCTCGTCCCCAAGATTAGACATAACTACGAACTGTCTTGGGTAGGTCAAAACGTATCATACAAGAGTACTCTGGCACATGAATTCCTTCCTCAACTACATCAGTAGTAAATAATAGATTGACCTAAATAAAAGGGATTAATAATTTATATGATATTTCCAAATACCAACATCTTCGGCAATTTGACTCAAATGATTGAATACCTTTCCAGAGCGAATTGAATCCAATGTCTCCTTCTGTCTTTTTGGTGCTAGCGCATTAATTGATGTATTGCTTCCAGTTAAATACGAAACTATGAAATGAGATAAGTAGAAAACTTTTTTCACGAATCTTTCAATCACCTTAGCTGCAACTATTCTCTGGTGTGCTTTCATTGAGTTAAGGGAGAAAGGGGGCAAATCTAGATTATGTCAGTTTGGCTTTTGTGCTTTCCCTTTCACTCCCAAACGACGCTATTTGGGAAGGCTCCAGCTTACTCACAAAATGGCATTGCTTTGTGTCCACATCAGCACGGTCCAAATGACGTTGTTTTGGACATGTCAGCAACCAACTGCCACACGAACTGTTCCATCTATTGTATTTAACAGAGATCAAATTGAGAGGACTTGCATCTTTGAGAACCAAAATATTAATTGACTCTTAGTTTGCTTTTATACTTATCCTAGTTGGCTTTATTTCATTGCTCAGTTGCTTATAGCTGGCTTTTGCCTTTATGATGGCTCCATCTAGAGGGAAAATCTCAGTTTTTGAATTTTTTAGGAAGGTTTCTTCCCCAGCAGAGTGACTCTGTTTCCTTCTCCTTGGTTCTTTAGCAAGAGACTAAGATCATTGGATTTATCCTTTGGTGTGAAACTAACTCCATGTGTCTGTAACTTTTTTGGGGGAACCTTATTTCAGTTCTTGTTCCAATATTACTCACTTTTCTGAACCTTTTGAAGCTAATTTAGAAATATATTTGTTTGTATTTAAGTTTTTCAGTTATAATACAAGTATTCTATCTCTTGTTGCATTTTCAGATTGCACCTGTAAGCCCATCGATTCTTCACAACTTTAATAGAATTTCTCTTTACCTACTGACCCATTTCTTGGTCCATGTCATGCAGTTGGTCTTTTCACTCTTGTTACCCTGCCCGATATTCTCTTAACTTGGACAAGTTGTTACCTTCAAGAAGATACTTGCCTGGTAAATTTACACTCTTCCCTTTTTCCTCCTTTCCTTTTTGGATATCCATACAATGAATGTGTCAAACCTTTGATACTAAGAGTGCTTATGTCATTTTTGCAGGTGGTTTTTTCCCATGAATTTTTTTTGGGTTCCTTATTAGGCTCACTGATTGGTTTTGTTGTTGCCTCATTCGTCCGTCCACCATACGTCCATATCCCTTCTTCAAGTTCACAGTACATTAAAACCTTTATAAATTAATACTCAATAAATTAATAACCTTTATTATATAAATTTTTTATGATCCTGACTTGGGCTAATAGGATAAATTAATAATTTTGATAAATTAATAAGATATTATTTTGAAAAATTCTTATATAATTCTGTAGTCCCATTCATATCATAAATTAATAATTTTTTAAAATTACAAATATAATTGACTATGATATTTTCTTAAAATATGACTTTTATTGTAGCCTGTTTTTTCTTGAAATTTAAATATAGTTGGATCTCATCACTAATTTTTCTTATTACATCTAGAAGTTATGGGGTTCGTAACAACTCCATATGTATTTTATCCAGCTTCGTCATCAGTAAAATTTTTAGTGATGCTAACAAAATTTTCTTTTAAACTTAAAACCTCTGAACTTGCATAATTTTTACCAGACTCATTTAAAAGGTCATTTTTATCCATTCCATCACAATAATCCAAATATTTCATTATTGTCTCAAGTTCATGAATGTCTTCTTCATCTAAGGATACATTAAATCGTAAATACACTCTATAAATAAAATTATTAATTTATTGATTAATTAATACCTCTTTTAATTAATAGACATTATATGGTCCAAAGCTACTAATTTATAGAGGTTTTATTGTAGTACACATTGGAATCGGCAAGGAGAACCTGAAAGCAGGCTTCATTTAGAATTCCTCTTGTACTTGATAGACCTTAATTGACCAGGACTTCGGTTACATTTTAGTTGTACTCTGAGATTGCTGCCCTTGGATGTTGTAAAGATAAGTATAAAGAGCAGCATGTGGTTGTCAAACTTGATACTTGCAAGTTCTTTTCTCCTTTTTCCTTGCATTTGTACATCTTGTAAAAAGGAAAAGAGAACAAGCGAAGATCAAACATTGACACAATTACAAAATAAGTTGGGTAGCCAAGTTAAATATCATGAAATAGTCTGTCTGGGGTCACCAACCTTATGTTAAACATATAATTTTCTGCATTTGACACAGCATTCTGCAACAAGAATTTTGCTTCCAATATGCTAAGATACTTGAGGGTCATAATTGTCACCTGACGTACTCTGGTTATGTTGGTTTTGTGTTCGTTGGGACATTTTCTCCTTAAGTCATATAACTGCAAACTTCTTTACAGGGAATATTGGGAAAGTGCCGTCTGTCCTGGTTGCTGCTTTATGGAGAGACCAATCCAATCCTTTTGGAGACTTGGACAAATGTAGCACGGATGGAACTGCCTATATATGCTTTGGCCAGTGGGTAGGTATGAGATATTATGTTGACGTACCACCGCATCTTGTCTCAGTTGTTTGTGCTTTAATTTAAAATTCATTCACTTCTTAAGCAGTTTCAAATATATAACCTTTATTTCGGGGGTTAAGTTCAGACAAGCTCATATTATATTGGTGCTGGAATCATACTCCCAGTCAAACGAAAACCCAGTACTAGGCAGGAATAATTAATTTTGGTTTGTCTTACGTCGGTGCTATCATCCTATACACATGTATCTAATATGTTGGCGCCTGCTCCAGAAGGCACCTTTGACATCGATAGTGAAAATCTTCCCTTAAAGAGTGCTCCACAGGATGATGGCTCACCTGAAAAAGTTCCATTACTTACTAAGAAGGTCACTGAACCAGACCCAATTGCTTCCCTTAACATGATTCGATGAAGTAAAAAGTGAAAGTTGAGTTGTTTGTTAGCTGGGAAGGGTAAGGGAAGGGGAAAGGATGAATAGTTTCAGTGTTTCCAAGGTAACAATAATGTTTATACTAGGAATATCATTTTCTCAAGTTTTGTCTCCCCATATTCTAAAGATACTCCCCCCTCCCCCCTTTGTACTTGTGTTGACTAGATGACAACTGACAACTATGTCATGCACTGATGGGAACTGGTGTGAATTCTGTTGTTTTTTCCTTACTGGTACGTACGTAATCCATCCATCTTTATGTATATATTCTGTAACAACTAGAGATTATACTGCTTCATGTCACTTTTGGAAATCATAACTATGTTCTTTAATTAACTGGACATGAAGTATTTTAGATGGATTGTTGTTTGTGTCATTCCAGAACAACTCCCCAAAAACTTCATGCACTTAAATTTTAGTAACAATTTGTTGTCGCTGCAGATTAAAATGTTCTTAGCATTCTGATGGAACCCACTACCAGAATGACAATAGTAGAATAAAAACACTGAACTATTATATTATCACACTATTACAACTATTGTAGTTCTGTAATTTACTCCACAATACATAATCATAATGATAACATCACTCACAACATAATTCAATTCCAGACCACAGAATACAATAAGAGAGACACAATAGATTAACAATCATAATAAATCATGACACAATTAATTAATTATCACACAAAGACCCTAAAAGCAAGTCCTCTAGCATTCTAGAGTATGCTAGCCACTACCCAATCCCTTATCCAATTTCCAGATAACCCCCTCCCAACTGACAGATTTCTTCTGATATTCACTTCTCCCTCCTGTTAGAAAACTGTCACTAACTTCTCACTTTTTAAATTCTCAATTGCTTCTCAACTGCTCCCCTTATTTCTCCTAACTACTGAGACTGTTACTATTTTTTCTTTCTTGCATAAACCTTAGTCACTGGGGGGCGTTTGGTATCAGGAATATTTTAAGTCTTAGAAAGTTATATTTCAAAAATATTTTATTCTTGGAATGAGATTCTAAGAAAATTCAAAAAATGTGTTTGGTTACCACTCAGTTTTTCTGAGAATAGAATGTTACATTCATATTCATATGTTTGTTTCATAAAACATATTATGAGGAATGTAAGTAAATTTTACAAAAATATTCTTTAATAAAGTTAAAAGAAATTAAGTAAAATAATCTACGTACCAAGATAATTTTAGCATTATAAATAATTTTATTATTATAAATATTTTATAATAATAATTTTATATTCTCATATTAATTAATTTTAATAAATTATATTTATTAAATATAAAAATAATTTTATATTTTATCATTATATAATTTTATATTCTCATATTAATTACTTTTTTTAATTTGGGGTATTATCATAGGGGTATTTGGGTAATAAAATATTTATAAATTTTCTATTCCTTCTTAGAATCTTTCTAACCCATGTATTTTGAAGGGAATATTTTATTTGCAAATTCTAAAGAAAGTAAATTATTTCAATAATATTTTTTCAAACTTTCTACCAAATGAATGAAAGCTTTTTTCCAACTAAACATTCTCATAAATGTGAAAATATTCCGGTCCCATACGCCTGTCTATCACATTCCTATATGAGAAGTTGCAGCTTAAGCAAATCCTTCAATTCCCGTTCATCGCATCAGTAAGTTTGACCTCATTGAACTTTATTATTATGATTAATTTTTCTCATTTTATACTCTGGACTGCCCTCATCCCCTCTCCTTTTTGTGGTTGGGTGTGTGGTTGGAGGTGTAGGTAATCCTATACATACATAAATACACACACACACAGATATATCTATTCTGCAATATCTGGTAGAGAAGTTAGAGTAACAAAAATTTGTGCACTCACAAGTAGAAAGTAAAAAGCATTGAGGAGAGTGATTCTGAACTTTTTTGTTTCTCTAGGCTATAGGCCTGTTCTTACCTTTCTCTTCTTTCTTTTTTTTCTAATTTCTCCTTACCTACATAATGCAGTGTTTAGTCTTTCGGATAGTTGGAAAAGACTAGGCAATGCCAGGATAGATTTACCTACTTTGGTAATAGTCATAATGACAAGAGCGAACTCCTTATTTAATACAAGGTTGTTAAGTGCAAATTCCGATGTTTGTGAACTAGTTTACCGGTATTTTGGTATGTAGATTTGTGTTATATTGACATATTAACAAGGTGTTGTATAATCTTTTAATTGGAAAACGTGTTGCAGCTTCTAGCAATGGTATTTGGTGCCGTCCCATTTCTCAAGCGACTGATCTTTACAGATGATGCTCCACTGTTCTTCTTCACAGACAGCTGCTTCATTCTTGGTTGTGCCTTTTTTCCACGAACATTATTTACTTAGGATCATCATATATTGGTACATTTTTAAATAACAAAGAGTAGACCTGTTTATTTGGTATACAAGTCTTCATAGTTAAAGGCTAGATGGATTTGGCAGTTAACCTGTTTATTTGGAAAATCTGAGCAACATAGTAAAACCTTTATCATAAGAACAACAAAGAGTAGACCTGCAGTCTCGTTATTTCACCTGATTGTTAGTCTTTTTGACTTGTAACATCAAATTTTGGCTTACAACTATATAAACGCTTATATTGTACTTGGAATATTATTATGCATATGAAGAGTATCGATTGCATATACTTCAAAAAAAACATTTCAATCTTGGTTATGAGCATATGACTATGAGGCAATCCATAAACTTCAAATACATGTTAAATGGAACTAGGTCACAGACTCACGGTATCATAGTTCTATAATACTTATCTAAAACGACTTTTTCTCAATTAGAAGTATATCTTCATAAATAGAGGTATACTTCTGAAATTATTATTGGTGAATTTATTAGTGTCTTTTATGATCAGCAAGGCCATGATTCCTAGCATTCTGTTGGCATTGGGAGGCAACCTCGTTGACGGTAAATTGATGTCTTAGTGGTCTCATTCTGTCTAATATATTTTACTTATCTTGTGTGTCTAGTCAACTGATCTCTTGACTGAAATATTTAGATGTTACGTGTTTGGGCATTACTGTCTTGGAGTCTTGGTTGCAGGACCAGGAAGTTTAAAACTTGGTTTCCGGACAACTGCTTCTATTATTTTTGCACGGTTAATTTTAGTGCCTCCTTCTGGAATCGGCATTGTCATATTGTCTGGTAAGTTGGGTTTCCTACCTCCTAATGATAAGATGTTTCGGTTTGTCCTACCTTCAACATTCGATGCCCACATCTATCCTTTCTGGCGATTCCTAGTCCTCACTGGTAGAGACATTTCCGAAAGATAGTCTTGGGCTTAAAAGTATAATATCTGTTATACACGCTCATAACTAGCACGGACACAGGTTTATAATGATTGATACATAACTAGTAACGCTACGCTGGACTTTATATGCAATCCAATCTTTTCCATGTTGGTTTTTGTCAATGAATCTATCTCTTATTCACAGGTGCTATTGCTAATATAAGAGGTTGTGGAAGGAAGGCAGCTTCCGTACTGTTCTGGGTCCATATCTTTGCTGTTCTCAATGGCAGTATGGATTATTATATTTCTCAACATACTCTTCTGAAACTGCAGTGAGCTGTCATTGTTTGAGAGTAGCTTTGCAATTTAATCCCATTAATCTTGTCGATTTGAAGTTAGACTAGTAGAGATATGCCTAATTTTGACGGGGGTATATGATCATGCCTCCTGATTGATGTTATTGGAGGTCGCAGGATCTTCTTCAGGAGAGATGTAACAACATTTTTCTCCCCCTTCCAAAGGCTAATTGTAATTTATAAGTTCTGACTGATACAATTTGAATTGTTTGGAAAAATTTTGGTACTCATGGTGTACCGCTAGTTGTACATTAAACCAAAGGAATTTTGAAAGTTAATTTGAAATTTTCATATTTGAGCAGCATCATGCAGTTTTTTAAATTTAACTGTGTATTCCTTTTGATCTAGTGCACAAATTGACTTCTACACAATGCATATGCAAGAATCTCTCGTGTGAAGCCCTTCCTACCAATAATGTAGTTGATGTGCTGGAGCTTAAACAACAAAGGTTTGTTATTTTTATTTTTGTAATGCTAATGTCAAAATTATAAGCTCACAAAAGCACAACTCTGCTTCTTTGTCATTGATCAATGAGACAATTTATCAAAACAATGACAGTATGACACAAGAAGAGATTTGGTTTATTGTTGTCAAAAATTTGTGGGTGTAGCTGTTCTCTTTTCTTTTGACGCAACAATGGAAGGGTTTTTCCTTTGAATAAGAATGAATTACTGGCAAAGGAAGAGCTCCTTATAAAAGAGCTCCTCCATCCTAATAATAAAGTGAGAAAATATTTATTTCTTATAGTCGCAGCCAACCAAAAAAAATTAAATTCCTTGGAATTATATCCATGCGATTTTTTGCATGCATCATTTCCTTATTTCCCATTACTGCAAATCAAGCAGGACCAATATTGGTAGTATATACTGCCAAAAAGTTGGGCCTCAAATCAGTAGCATGAGGTGAACTAGTAGAGCTTCGGCCACAAGTAACTAGGCCGCTACATAATATTCTTATAAAGTTTATTTTTAACGAGCAGTCATTATAGGGCTTGTTTTTCTTTTTCTGGTTAAAATACTGGGACTTCTTCGGTGCTAAAATTTATGGGATATATTTCAGACTATCTTTGTCCCTCCCTCTCCTCTCACTCTTGTTGGCCGGGTAAGGGGGTCGAGGCATTCTTGTATTCTATAGCCCTCTTTCCTTTGGCACCCTTTTAGGTACATTAAGCACAAAATAAACTGATTTTCTCATTTTTGTTTATTTGATTACTATTACCACCAGAGACCACAACTAATGACCATTTGCTTGTCAATTGCAGCACGCATTTAAAACTGTTAATTTCCGTTGTAGAATCCAGCAAACAGCATCCATTTCTGGAGTTTAAATTGCAGAGGAATTTAGACAACCACAGTAAAACATCACAGATGGATCATCAAGTTCAAGTCCAAGTGCTCAGGAATCAAGCAAAACAGAAAAAAAAAAAAAAAACAAGGAAAGAAATAAAGAAAACAGGTGCACGAGAAAGATCATGCTATAAAGTATCAGAACTTTAAGTCTATTCATATGACTAATAATTCTGGTGAGAACATGGGAAAAATAACAGCAGGACACGCCATATGATACTATTTGTAAAGGCAAACCCTGGTAAATTTCTGCATTAACTTCCGCTGACCGGTAACTTCAAGTAGAACAGCTGAAGCATGATCACTCGGGACAAGAATACAGAGTCAGCTACAAATTTCATGAGTTAGCCATCAAGGCATTATTATTGAACAATGAGTACCTAGAAAAGGCACCACCATCTTCTGCCTCTATTCTCCCTTTGGGTGGGTGAGGCAGAAACATGAACCTCATGCTGAATTTGCCAAGGAATGTTGCGGTGGTCCAGTCGTCTACTTCCTTCAATTAGAGGGTTACCTAACCACAAGACAATAACAATACCCACTAGACTAACAATTGGAGCAGCAGCGAGGAAAAACCATCTTCCTCTACCACCCCTCACTGTAGAAGGATTAACTACAGGAACCATGTTCACAAGCTCTCTCTGCTGTATTCCACCTTGAATAGTACCATCCTCTTCAATTGCTTCAGCTCCATCAGAGATGTCAGCGGAACTGACATTTGTCACATCTAGCTGCTGTGCTTCATGGATCTCATTTCCACCATCTATGCGCATCTTTCCCTCTTCATAATCCTTATCATCAGTAGGAAGCTCATAACGACAAATGGGGCATGAATTTCGTGCAGTCAACCATGGCAAAATGCAGCAGGAGTGATAAAGGTGAGAGCAGGGAAGCCGATTTACTTCAGTGCCTGGGGCTAAGGCATCCTTGCAAATGGCACATACTAGTTCATCATGCTTCCCATGTTCCTTGCTGATGACAACACGTGGCAGACTATTCACAAAAGAAACAGCTGCAGGAGGTGCTCCTCGTCTCAGGCTGTCATTCTCAACAAGATGCTCAAGTAGATCTTCAAAGTGTTGAGCATCAAGATAATCCCCAAAATTTGCACCATAAGGTGGTAAATCTGCCTCCTCCAAGTTAGTGAACCTGTGATCATTGTAAGCTTGCCATCTGTCCCTAATTCTCCGGCTAAATATTCCCTCATATTCAGGAGAGTTAAACCGTCGTTCCCAATTAATGTGGCCACTGCTCTCACTTGGACTTGAGGTGAGAAAAAGTCGAAGGCGGGCTGTGGCTTCAGCTTCCTCAGCCTCAGCTACTTCCCAGTCCCTTTCCTCCTCCTCTCCTTCTTCTTCCTCCTCTTCCTCATCCTCCTCTTCCATATCATCAGAGTTCCATTGGCTGAGGCCAGCATGCATTGGATCTATATCAGTGTCATTATCAAACTCATCCTCGTCATCTGGTAAATTAAACATTTCTGTACCTACAAAACTATGTCTATCCATGGACACTTCAGAGTCACCTCCATAAGCACTGATTGAGAAAGGATCAGTCTCGCCATTGGGAACCCTGTAGTTGTACTGCCTAAAACTGGCATTCGATTCATTCTCAACATAAAGAGAACTCCAATTATCAAAACCATCGCTGTCAGAATCAGAGAAAACCTGCCTCCATCTTCTAGACCCATGAGGGGTAGGGGTAGTATGGGTACTTGCATACTGCAATAACCAAGAGGATGTATCACCATCTACAAGTTGATCATCCTCCCTAGATGCAGTGAATTGATTTTGTCTCACAGTATTTACTGTATGGGGGAGCTGCTCTGATAATATATTCTCAATTGATTCAGAACTGCTGTACCTGAATCTTCCCCTAAGCCGTCTTTGAGAGTTTTGAGCAGGTGTCCCAAAGTCTTCAAGTAATAAAAATTTACAATCACCACATACACCATAAGGTTCAATATCACTTGTTATCTCATTATCAGGTGATAGGGCCTTTTGGCAGAGAGCACATACTGCAATCTGAGCAGAATGGTCAACTAGCAGACCAGTGTCCTCACAAACCTGTGAAGTAGACCGAGGCAATACATCAAATGGAAGAAAAAAATCTGTTGATAAATGAATTCCAATTTGTCGACTATTATTTATCAAATCTTGCTCTATAATCTGATTTGATATACTCTCAGAATGTGCAGCCATCTGAAACCATACCAAGACACAGAACATGTAGTCAAAGGGCTATAAAGAGAAAAGGTTAGAATAATAGTCTAAAAAATGCACAGAGGAGAATAAGATTGGGTTGATGACAGGGATTCGAATTTTGCATTCATGAGTAGTATTACATACTTAGTACTATGACCAATCTACATCTTAAAATCACACAATAGAGCAACTTAATAAAAGCATGAGAGTTGAGCCCATGAAGAGGAAATTAGAGGTTTAGCATCAAATATCAAATGTTACCCAAATTGGAGGGAGCCTTTACACGTTCAGTATTCAGCTCTTTCTCTGGTTTGTGATTTATCTAAGATTCTAAATGCATTTAGTGGCATGTGTAACAAGACCTCCTACATATCATGGCGATTGCTGGAAAGAAAAATCACATAAAGGTAAATTATACAGGAGCTCATTGAAGACTTTAGTATAAAAGTTGTAAGACAAATTGATAAAAACGAATAAAAGATAATGCAAAAAATGAGGGCATTGAAAACACCTAAACAAGGTAACTGCAAGCAATTAAAAAGAGAAGCCGATCTATCCAATTTCAAATAACAATACTAATTGCATGGATTATCACTTAACCAGAATATCCATGAGTAACCCAACGGTGTAAATTACCCAGACCATGGATTGCTTTCATCAATGGTTAGATAAGAGCATGATTCTAAAAACGTAATAATGGGGGCAATGTCACGTAAAGCACAAGTTTTTCTCATGACTAAAAGCTTAAAAAGTTGGTCTTCAGACGAATGTTTTTGAACAAGGAAAAACAAATAATTTTGAGCTTATTACCTTGGAAACAAGAAGCTGATTACCTTACAAACAACAAAAGAGTCAACAAGGTGGGATCTTGAACGATTTACAACATGCCCGCTGAAGTTGCATCCAGAAAGTCCAACGAAATTAGGGTCAGATTTGGGGCATTAACATTTAACAGAGAAGTTGATAGATAAGATCATAAGATGAATTCCCTTTTCTGAGTTTGGATGGAATCGAAGACGAAGGAAAAGTGGAAGTAAGAATGATAATGTGTAGCACAAAGAGGGAGCTTCCCTATCAAATCCTCACCCGACGACTTTGTCTCTTTAAGGTCCGCGCTCCACACCCCGTAGCAGACTATTCACTATTCCACCAAAATTTTAGTCTTCCATTCCTTCACAGTTCACACTATCCATGGGATAAAAATAATAAAATGAATATCGAATCAAATAAAAAAATGGAGGTGAAGGCCTTTATTGGACTGTGAGTTGGTTTATTTTTTAATTTGTTTACTCATTTTATTGATAATAATTATATTAAAATATAAAAATTGTAACTAAAAATATAATAATTATTTTATTATTAATTTAAACATTAATATATATATATATATATATATATATAATTTTAATTAAGACAAACTATTGGTAATATCATTGATATATAGGAAGGTTGATTGTGCTCAATGTTATCTATATAGTAAACATCTCAAATGCATAGTTTTCATGTGTTAATTCAAATTAAAGCCAATTAATTAATCTATTAAATCATTCCAACTGTGTCTAACATATGTTTATTTGAAGTACTGTATAGCAGTTTGAACTTTTGTATGATTTCATATCCTTGTTGAGAATGAATATAGTGTAATTACTTCGGTTTTATACGTTATGTTTGAAAGAGTTTTTAAAAGTAATTTTTTTATTTTTTTTATAAAAATAAAAAAACTCATTTAAATTTTTATATGTTATTTTTAAAAATTATTTTTAAAAATAATAATTAAAAAATAAAAATAAATTTTTTATATTTTTATTTATTTTCTTTATTTATTTTTTAAAAAATATAAAAAATAACTTATGAAAAATATTTTTACCTAAACAAGTTTTTATTTTTTTGTTCTATAAAATTATTTTTAAAAATTATTTTTAAAATTAATAAAATAAAAATTATTTCAAACAGCAGCAATGGTAAGCATCTTTCATATGCATATACACTATACTGATCCGATCCGTACAGTTTGGCTTTTTGGCCACACGTATTAAATAGCCAGAATTTAATTATATTTTTTGTGTGCTGATTTTAAGTCATAAATTTTGAGGTACATTTTCTTAACTACTCA
>JASKGM010050976.1:0-16950 GCA_034509205.1 Ceratonia siliqua
CCCCCCCCCCCTGTTATATGCCATATTATATCTCTTGGCATACAAGCATGGCCATAGCAATTATGGATGCCTGACATTTGGTTTTTCTGTTACTTGTTTTTAGATATTTTTTACTGATTTTGTTTGTTGTACATTGCAGAATTTTTGTTCTAGAAAAGATACTATTTTTTGTGGAGTTTTTGATGGTCATGGTCCATTTGGTCATATGGTTGCTAAAAGAGTGAGGGATTCTCTTCCTTTAAAACTAAGTGCACATTGGGAACTTAATGTAACTGGTGAGGAAGTCCTCAAGGAGATTAGCATTAATACTACAGAAAGCATGAACTCAGAAGAGGCCGCCTTTGTATATGTTGATGAGGATTCCAGGGCATCCATTGATGCTGAGGAAATAGAGAAACACCCTGAGATCCTTCGAACACTAAAAGAGTCATTTTTGAAGGCATTTAAAATTACGGACAGGGAACTGAAGATGCACCCAAGTATTGACTGCTTTTGTAGTGGGACTACAGCAGTAACTCTAGTTAAGCAGGTGTTGGCTTATAACCACAGGAATATTAACAATTTTCTTATACATGCTATTCTTTCTTTGACTATTTCTGCTTATGAATTTTATGGCTTTCATTATAGGGCCAAGATCTTGTTATTGGAAATGTTGGTGACTCTAGAGCTGTGCTAGGTACAAGAGACAAAGATGATTCTCTTGTTGCAGTCCAGTTAACTGTGGATCTAAAACCCAATCTTCCAGGTCCGTTTCTCTTCTGAGAAGTTCTTGCCTTTGTTTACCATGGCATAAAATTATTGAGTGCCTCTGACTAAGCAACATCATGCTGACTAAGCAACTCCTTCCCCTTATTCTTTTGCTGCATATGTGAGTAAACCTTCTTAATTGGAGGTCTAACAATGTCTTAAATTAGGCGAAAGAGATTAATAAAATATCATTTTTTTCTCATTCAAGTTCAAATACATGTAAAATGCTAACTTACGTTTTATCCATCCTACCAAAATTATATGACGAAAGACAAGAAAGAAAAAATATGTTCTAGATCTGTACTATTGAGAACATAATTTAGTTGAAACATGTCCCATTGTTGTGAACTCATCTCTATCATGCCCGGTATTCCTAGAAAACCGTATACATGCACACAGACAATTATGAATTCCCCTATTGCTATTTTGAATATTGATGGCATCTCTCTAAAAGTTTCTGCTTGTAGATCACATGTTATTGTGAGGCTTGAAGCCTCTACTCTTCTAGTTTCTGAAATTGTTTTGCTTATGTTCCCATGCTTCCTGAGCCAATTACCTTCTGATATCTTGGAAATTTTATTTCAAATCAGGCTTAGTTCCTCTTTTGTAATCCATTTATACTACCACTCATAATTTGATTTGGTCTATAATAAGAAATATCGTCAGCATGTCCAATAAGAATAGAATATTGTTGGTTAAAAGTAAAGAAAGCACAACTATAGCTAACAAATTTCAGAAGCTTGTGTTGCCAAAATTTAATTTTGCATTAAAAATTATGCTTATATGATAATTTGACATTTTCTCTATCACGTGGCAATTTTTAATTGGTGCATTTGATGGAAGATATAAATTGTCCATATAATATGATTGGCAAACAGCATGACTTGCAAGGCAGTAGGCATACTCGTAGACACTGAAATAATGCTTTCACTTATTAAATTTAGTTGAGAGCTTTTGGATACTTGCTATATTGTTGTGAATATCTAATATACAAATTTGCAAGAAATAATATTGAAGTAGGCCTTAAGTTGAAAAGGCATGACAACTGTTCAGGTAGAGAATACTCTATGCTTGATTGGCCTTGAGAATAGACAAAAGTTTATGTCTGTTGAGTTGACTGTGAGGAAAAGCTCACCTCAATTTGTAGCACTAGCATGACATAATCCAGTGGCAGCCCAAGACAGAGATTTTGCCATTTTTCCTTTCATATTGAAGTTTTTCATTGTATCTGCCTGTGAATGTAGGTAAAAAGACTGAATCATGTTAAATTGGGTGTCCCGTTTTCTAGTTTATTTTTTGGCACATTAGTTTTCTCACACAAATCTAATTACTATTTGGTTTCTGTTGGAGCATAATCTGAGGAAAAGAAAATATTATAACCCATTTAGAGTGCACAAGTGCAAGAATGGTTGACAGGAGCTGTGCGTTATTCTTAAAGAGTTGGCATATCAGCATATGTCTTAAATGATTTAAATGACAAGGGTTTCTCTGACACTACTGTTCACGGTCAAGTAATACTTGTGTCTATCGCCTTAATGATCCAAAAGACTTTAGTCTTCCTGGTGCTTGTTTTAGTGGTCAGTTTTATTACATTTGCTTTCTTCTTGAATCTTCCAGTCAACCTTACCTTATTTCCTTTTCTCTTTTCAGCGGAAGCAGAGAGAATCCGCAAATGTAAAGGGCGTGTTTTTTCTCTTCAGGATGAACCTGAGGTTGCCCGAGTCTGGTTGCCAAACAATGATTCGCCTGGCCTAGCCATGGCACGGGCATTTGGAGATTTTTGTCTTAAAGATTTTGGTCTGATATCTGTTCCAGAGATATCCTACCGTCGCCTCACTGAGAAGGATGAATTTGTTGTTTTGGCGACAGATGGGGTAGGAGACTTGTTATTTCACTTACTAATTAAATGGTTTTTACTTTAGCTAATCTTTTTTGGCCTCTCCTTACCTTCTTTGTTTTCATTTCAAGTTTTCTGAGTTTTTTTGTTTTTTTGGCAGATTTGGGATGTCCTCTCAAACAAAGAAGTGGTTGACATCATAGCAGCAGCCCCAGGCCGTTCCACTGCAGCTCGAGCGCTGGTTGAGTCAGCAGTTCGAGCTTGGAGATATAAATATCCGACTTCTAAAGTGGATGATTGTGCTGTGGTTTGCCTCTTCCTTGACTCAGACTCACCTAAATTATCTAGTGCTTCCCATACCAATTCCAAAGAGCAGCCTACATCAGGAAACCAAGTCACTCCGGGTGGTGAGGAAGATCTTTCTGGACCAACTTTTCTGGACAGATCAGGAACTTGCCGGGCAAGCAATGATACATCCCAGGAAGAAAGCAATGAGGAAGTGTCAAAGGAGGAGGAGATAGATGCCGAGTGGTCTGCTCTTGAAGGAGTATCTCGTGTAAACACATTATTAAATCTCCCCAGATTTGTCCCTGGCAAAGAAGACAAGGCTGCGGCAGGGATGAGAAGACGCAAATGATTCAAGAAAGGAATATTGAGTTTGTCCTTCTATTTTTACATTATTATAGATACATGCTTTTTTTGCTTGCTGAAAACCTTTTTACCTTATTTTCACCAATTGATGGTTTTGGCATTAAATTTGGACTGGAGAGGTGGGCCGGGCTATATTAGCGTGTCTGGAAATCTGTCCTTCCTCTCGTGTGCAAAGAGTTATAAATTTTGTAAGATTGAACTTTGTTTCTTCTTAGGGTTTACTTTTGTTATGGTAATTTCTGGTGTAATTGTTTGTTTCCTGTCTATTATGTCGACGATACTGACGTGTCCAGGAGTCCGGTTCAAATGAGGTGGCCTCTGACTTTACGTCCTTCATATGGAAATGTTGTGGGGCCAGTGCCAGCAGTAAGCTTATTATGCATGTGCGTATAGCAAGAAAAAGTTGCTTTCGATTTTTTCAAGTTAACAACTTGTGATCCCCATTTGAAGTTGTACTTCCATTTCTTATCCGAAGCAAATGAACTTTTTGAAGACTGGAAAGAAAAAAAAAGAAAGGCCTGTCTTCTTGTCTGGCTTGCAGTTAGACTCAAAGGGCTTTATTTTATTTTATATTTTGGTTATCTTTTTCTTGTCCTGAAATCAAACACTCAAGGACATCTCTAACACACATCTGGTGTGAGGTGAATGAGTATGGGGTTCAAAATGGAATATAATTATCTGTTCAATTTGGTAGCAAAGGGTGCGCATGCATGTAGGGAAATTCAGATATGAGAATAACCCCTTTTGTAATAAATGATTTAAAGCAAATGTAATGAAATCGGAGGGGTGGATGTCGCTGCTGCTATACATGATTCATATTGATTTTCCTTCCGACCAACTCCAGCTGCCTTTACCAAGCAGAAGTATCAGTAAGAGTTATTTGGTGAGTATAGAATAGAACTAACCCAAAAAGTTAAAAGAAGTGTAAATTAATTAATTATTATATTCATCAACAATCTTATATCCAAGAGATCGGGTACCCTTTTTGCTGGAAACTCAATTTAGAACAGATTCTTCCTACATCAGGCATCAAAGCCTGCAGGGGCAACTTCATCCATTCAGTAAAGAATTTGTTTTGTTATGCTTCTGGGAGAAAACATTCACTGAATCCAGTGTTATAATAGTGTAAATGTGTTTTCTATGTTATTTATGGAGTAATAACACTTGTTGAATAGTTTTTTTTTTCTTATAATTTTTATTTTAAGAAATAATTTAAAAGAATATAAAATTTTTTTTATAACACAAGTATTTAAAAAAAATTAAAAAATTCTTATTTTTTATTTTTTTTCAAATTTTTATATTTTTTTAAATTATTTCTTAAAATAAATTATAAACAAATAAATAAATAAGTAAAAATTATTCATAAAGCAGTAATACTCATGAGTGATATAAAAAACATATGGTGCAAATTAGTATTGAGTTCGTACTACTCCTAAAGTAGCTTAGAAATGGCTTTAATATTGAGACTTTGGGTCTCTTGAAATTATAATTAAAAAAGCTAGGAGAGTCTCACTTTGACAAAAAAATCTAACACTTACTTTCATCACCATAGCACTAAGTCCAATGCGATAGTGCTGAATATTTTCCAGCTTGTGAGATATCTTTAGAATATTAGTTTGTATAACACGACAATTTAATTCAATCAGCCACCCAGTCCATTGCCAATAAGTAAGTGTGTTTAGCTAAATTTATGGTGCATTGCCATTAATTCCACTTTCTAACAAATTAGTGGCTATTAGGGTTGTTGTAAATACCCTTATCCAGCCCAATAAGCTGCAAGCCCAACAATACGGTCCATGGAAACCAACACTTACAGGACTTTTTTACATTCTCGCAATTTCATTACTTTCATGATATCAGATCGGGCTAACTTTATTATTGAAGCCCGGTATGAATGACCACCTTCTTTTCAGCTTTTCAGGTTCTGTGTTTGCACCTTGACCATCACCTCACTCGACCCAAATTCTATCCGACTCGACCTTGACATATAAGTATTAATAGTTGTAACATAATAAAGATTGAGTTTTGGTATCTTCAAAATTGTTATTTAAAAATATATTAATTTGAATGATACATGTATTAAATTATTTTTTTATTAATAATTGAGTTACTTGTAAATTTAATGAGAAAATACTAACTAAAATATTTCTCATTCAAACAAATTTGTTCTCTATATATATAAAATTATCTAAGATAATATATAAAATATGAACAAAATATGACTAAGAGTACTAACAAAAACTTATTATTATTATCCATACCTAATTCTTAGTTAATACAAAATTTTAAAATTTCATATTAAACTTTAAATTTAGCTACAAAATACTATAAATGAAATTAAGATATTGTTATTCTGATTATTTATGAAATTTTCTAGATATATAAGAGATTGTTAAAGAGCATTCAATCTCACTTGCCTTCATATATTTATACACCTTTAATATTTCAACTTGCATGATTTTTTTTATCATTTATTCTTCAGGGTTCTATTCAAACTTAGAAAACAAAGATGACTTTTAATATATGCATAATCTCATTTATGGATACAATCATATAATACTTCACTTGAACCTTAATATTATATTTTCTATTGTTTTGTTTTTCCAACAACTGAGAGAAAACTCCAACTAAATAAGGTAAACTTGCTTATTCTTTTTTGGTTTGATATAGTTATGAAACTTCCATTATGATTTCAAAAACAGGGACAAAAATTGGTACTACTGAAATATTGTACTCACATTATAATTTCAAAAACATCAAAAGAGTTAAAAAAAAAAAAAGGTATGCATGCATTGGAAAATGGTAGAGTAATGTGTAAGACGTGATCTTACCATTAGTGAACTTTACTGAATACAATGCTAATCTTAAATGAAGAGATACATTAAGAAAAGAAATAAGGTAATGTGCGAGAAAATATCTTTTTTATAATAAAAGGTAAAAAAATAATATTTTAATCATATTAAAAAATTTAATTTTAACTAAAGATGACGGTCAAATTTATATTTAGTTGTAATATATTTTAATTTATAAAAAAAAACCAAATAATTAAAACATATCTTAAAAGTATTTTACTAAGCAAACTCAATACATTATTCAAATTAATTATGAATGTCTCATCTATAATCTATAATATTATTTATGTATTTAGAGGTTTTGATTTGTTGGTAAGCCAATTATTTATACTAATCAAAATTTAATTTTTAGAAGTTAGTGAAATATAATTATTCTATAAAAAAATTAAATATTTCTCTTATTTATAGAAAATAGTATAATACAAAATAATAATATTGACATGTTATTATTACCGACCAGTCGACCGTTAGTGGACGTGTGAAGATACCACTCACCAGTTTGATTTTGGAGTTTACTATTTTACTCAAATTAATCCCGAGTCCCAACTTGAACTTATCCAACTAATGTCCATCAACTCCAAAAAAAAGGAGAGCCTCTAATTCCCCAATTCTAAATTCTAATCCAAACAACACCTTCGGCTGCGGAATGGGGAGACATGTCTGCCGCTCTTTCTTGTTCTCTGGCCGCTGCTTCTGTTTCCGTCGCCGGCGCTGGCGCCCTCTGCCACTCCTCCAAGTTCTGTAGAGCGTCTTTTTCCCTCCATCATCGCCACCGTCACTATAGCCACTCGTTTTCATTCCGAGGTTTCACTTCTCTTTTTCCTATTAGTAATTGTGACTGAACTGAATACTGAAATTACGGAACTTAAACCTAGAAAGTGAATCTAATTACTTCTCATGATTATACTATACATTATTTACAGATACTATGTGTTTTGCAGTTGCCAAAGATGCGGATAGGACTGAATTGTCTTCTTCTGATCCGGATACGATCGTTGATGGTATCAACTTTGGTGAGCTTTGCAATGATTTCGAGTGCATCAGTAGCCCCTTGGTGGAATCGACAGCAAGACAACTTGCGCGCGATATATTAGAGCTTCGGGAGGGAAATCGAGCCCTTGGAACCTTTGCTATTTCTGTGAGATACAGGGTACTTATTATCATTCTGTTCTGTGGAACTCTAATACAATCGGAAGGAGGAAGAAGAAGAAACAGCTATTAGAAAAATATTTGTGCTCCTTTGGGTAACAATTATGAAGAATAATAGTTTGATTCTCTGCAAAGATTGAAACATCTCCCAAATTTATGCATACAATTACAATTACAATGTATAATTCCTTGTGATTAGGTGGGGACAACCCAAGGGATAAAAATTTTGCATTAAAGTACCTGGATCAAAGATATGTGATGTGAAACACTTGTGACACTTCCTTATCAAATTGTTTTGATAAATTAGTTGGTAGAAAGACCCAAAAGTCTAGTCTAGGGAATAGTCAAAATTAATCTGAGATATATTACAAATGGAATCCGGCCCCTTCTTTCATTTCTTTCTATTTTCTTTCACATGGTTGTCCCTACCTCACTCGTAATTTATTTAACTTCTATATTAATTTATTGTGTCTTCATAAACAGAATTTCTGATTTTTTTTGGGGTCATATACAGGATCCTGTGAGGAGTTTTATTGGTCGCGACAAGTACAAAAGGTCATTATGGGCAACGGGTGCCCTAGACAAGCCCTTTGTGGTGAGTTTTCTTTTTAGAGTACAAAAGGCACTATGGTCGTGATGCCTTGTCCAACTGTGCTTAGTAGGGAAGGCATTAATTGTCAGAACTCACGACTTAAAAATACTTTACTAATGTCTATTGTTAATAAGAAGTTTGA
The DNA here is from genome assembly GCA_034509205.1 of Ceratonia siliqua. Taxonomy (NCBI): domain Eukaryota; kingdom Viridiplantae; phylum Streptophyta; class Magnoliopsida; order Fabales; family Fabaceae; genus Ceratonia; species Ceratonia siliqua. The sequence continues at coordinate 7,971 of JASKGM010050976.1, forward strand.
GTGGGAACTGTGATCTGTCTGCACTTTGTTGGCTTTATTTATACTTTATCAACTTCAACCGCTCGTTTTGACTCTGAAGTTTGCCTCCCAGTTATCTTAAAATCTTCTTGTGTGAGACAGAGTGTGCAGGAAATGGTGATGCTGTCAACCAGTGTCTTAAGCATCAAGTGGACAATAAGAGGGAAGCCTAGATCTGTTATTGCTGGGATAGCAGGGGATCTGATACTACGAGTTACTTCCCAGTTTACTCTAAACCAGATTAGTGGTCAAGTCATTGAGCATCAAGAATTCTGGGATTTATCCGCTTCGTCTGCTATTGCTAAGGCATTTTTCTGGACATCGCGTGCACTTTTTGCTACTGTTGAGTCTGGAAAAGATTTGGCTGATATTGCTAAGAATTTGGGTAGCGGGCTTTCAACCAAAAAGGAAAACTTGGAGATTTATCCAGATCCATCTGGTGATCCAACTAAGGTGAGGTCATTTTTCTTCTTGTACAAGACGCCTAAATAAACTTCATCATGAGTTTTAAGGTGAATGTTTTTTTTATTCAGTTCTTCCAGAGGGACGACGGCTTCCAACGAGACGCATATCAAATTGCGCTACTCCTGGCAGTTCTTTATTTTGTAGTACAATTTCTGAGGACAACTTTGTAAAGTCTGCTTTGTTACAATCTGTACTTGTATTCCACTATTTATCACCATAACTAAAATTGCAATCAAAACTGATACACCAAATTAAATAAGTGCAAATGCCAAACCAGAACGTAAGACTGTCCATCCACTTCTGAGGGGTTAAAGAAAAAGCAGAAACTTCTGAGAATTTTATCAAGGACTCTACTTATAATACAACAAAATCAAATGAATACCATCCCTCTAGTATTAAAAACTAGTTAATTTAACTATTTAGCATGCCAATTAGCAACAAAAAGAATGTCAATATTCTTCCAATTAACATGGTGGAAACTGAAGAAATATTGTGTGCACCCACTGTATATACTGCTCCAGTCGTTTCGTCCTTCACTTCTATGCTGGAAGAGCCTAAAGAAACAATAACACAATGCTAAGAAAGTCATTCTAGTATACATCAACCTAAAAGCCATTAATCATTTCAACAGACTAGGGAGTCATACCAAAATAATAATAATATAAGGCTCGTTTGGTAGACAATTATTTTAGATTCATAAAATTATCCAGTATTGCTACTCCCGCAAATAAAATTTCTCACAAATCTTACAAACACTTCATCTCAACTACTCATGTCACTTCATCAACTTATTTCACTCATCCGAATATACTTTATCATAATATAAAAAAATGTTTATTAAATTTTTAAAAGATAATTTTTGTGAGATGACGTTACTCAATAATGTATTCCCAGTTTTGCTACAAGAATTGAAAATATATATAAGAGAATACACAAAACTTGTCATTTTCATTCTCATGGAGAAAGTGAGAATGTTTCTTATGAGCTGAAAATATTTTTAACAATGTTTAAAAAGACTATTTTATCCAGTTTTTTCCAAATAAAATTTTTAAAATAAAATATAAAATATAAAGATAAAGATAATTTCACTCAAGCTCTCAAAAACATTGTATTCTAAAATGATGTCATATAAAAAAAAATTTCCTCATGCCTCAATTAATTATAAAATCGTGCTTTAGAATAACACTAGAAATAAAAGTGAAATATATAAGGTATCTTTTTATAATACAAAATTTTAGAGACAATAAAAAATAATTTTTTAAACTATAATACAAAATTAAAATTAAAAGCAAAAATTTTAATAAGTAAAACAAAATAAATATATAATATAATAAATACAATATTCTAAAAATATTAAGTCATAAGTAATTATAAAATTTTAAATAAAAATAAGGATAATTTTAAAAATCATCTGAGATTTTTAAGAATATTGTGACTGAACTAATAACAAAGAATATATCATTCTTTAAAATGTCATGAACCAAACAATTTTAGTAATAATCTTGAGAATGGCATTCTTAAAAATTTTGGGCCTATTTGATTATTGAATTATAGAAATAATTTTCTATTCTTGAAAACAAAAAATAATACAAAAGAAATATATTTGATATAACTAATTTTATTATCAGTTTTTAAAAACGATTTCTATTTTCTGTAATTATTATTTTAGTTACATATTTTAATAATTTGTTATAATTTAACTTGAGTCTTGAATTTTAAAATTTTAAATTGTTCAATGAAAATTTTTTTAAATTGTTTTGAAATAAATTTTTGAAATTATTTTTTTCTTTCAAAAACCATGTTTAAAACTTGTGTTTGAAAACTATTTTTAAAAAACGAAAAAATTAGAACAGAATCAAACTGACCCACATTTCTGGGAATTGCATACTCAAAAATCATATTCTCGAACATTCAAATACGCCTGAAGTATTTGTGCTTGCACCTATTCTCTACAACAAAAAGGAACAGGCCTAATTGGAATATTCTGACCAATAGTCTCTAAAGAAATTCGTTTGATGTGGTAGAAAATGAACTATAATGCTTGAAAAATTTTAAGGTAGATCCAGTTAAAAAAAATTAACAAACCAAATCAATTGTGATTAGACATATATATATATATATATATATATATATATATATTAAAGGTAAATTCCATTATAAAATGTATACATATCTCTTTTGTTTTTCAATTTTTTGTAAACCAGGACCCGAATTTCTCATAATGCTTGCAGATGTAACCCTTAGTGATGTGAAAAAGCGAAGTACCGCCCACATAACTAGGGAATTAGAATGCCTTTCATGCATAAGAGTCTCAAGTTGGGCTGTGAAGGGGCGAAAATTAGTTCTCATCAAAGAGTATTAAGAGAATGATCTAAGGTGATATGAACTTAAAGCAATCCTTGGATGATAAATTTGGCATATTAATAAATGGGGCTCGATTGAACCATACAACAACGAAGTAAACAGAAAAGCTGATGAAAGGCTACTGGGTACTCACAATTGAATTCAGTCCATCCAATGGCCATATTTTCAAGATCATATACGACAAGTTTATTTGAAAGTACCAAATCTGCAATTGGAAACTATAAAAAATCAATAAATGATTTTGACATCCAACCTATGTTAGCACTCTTCCAACAAAATTAAAACTAGCATCAATTAGTCAGGCCATGCATATATTAAGGTCAGCATATTTAACACACACAACACACAAGAGCGACTGCAATAAAGGCATAAGGTCCGTCCAAACAAAAAACATGCAGAAGTTCTTAATTCAACAAAAATAGCTTATTTCCTTATACGCTAGAAGACAAACATAAAATCAGAATCAGACTAAATCTGGGACTAAATGCACTAAATGCGCCTCCTACAAACTAGCTGAAAATGCATGTGACTTTTCATTCTAAACCGTACCTCCAAGAAGAGTCATATCCTTTCCATCCTTAGTTTGTGCCACACTTTTCTGCCAGCCAACACACCACACGTTGTCCTGGGGGACAGTTGAAGTATTTTAAATATAATATTACATATATTTCAACCGGAGGCCATTTAAATCATTTTTAAACAAAAATTAGATAATCAGACACTAAATTTTAAAATTACATAAAATGTTACTATCAAGACTATAAATGGCATGCAACAAGCATAATGATATTGGTAAAGATAAACCAAAATGAACACAACACCCAGATACATTTCAGACACTAATTATTACAATCACTTAGGATGATCAAGTACTGCGTGTAAAAATAGAGGTATAGACAATGAATGATAAAGTCCCCACTTACACTAATCTGGAACAGGTAATCGTGAGGATAAACTGTCAGAGAAACAGATTCCTCAAAATGAAACTTGACTATCGGAAATCCATCATCAACTCTGCAAGTGTACAATGGACAACAAGTAAAGGTGTGCATAAGTCAGACAATGAAAATTGCACTTTTGCCTCCTTGAACTGATGAAATCGAACTCTCTCCAACAGTAAAATACATTTGTAATTGACTAATTGGTAATCTGCCTAAGTTAAATACTGGTGTAACAAAGCGAAAAACTTCCACTATTCGGATGTTACTAGAATATCATTTAAACAACATTTCATGCCCAAGTACTATTTCAAAAGAATACCAGCTTGAACAAATGATTTTCCATATTGGATCATTTTTTTGAATATGTAGCAAAAAAAATTGATACTTCTATACGTAATCATATTTAAGACCATCTGTTCATAACTATCCAACTGGCTCAATAGCTCCTTCCCAAACAAAGGAAACAGGATAAAGTAATACAAAAACTCCAAAAGAAAACAAAAGGGACTTAAAACCGAGATCTCAATAATATTGTTAAGAACTTGCTTGCAATTCCTATACATCTCTGCTAACAAAACCCACATAAGACCAGATATGATACAATTTCTGACACTTCATCAAGAATCTAATCAATGAAACAAGCCACCAAATGGTTCTATGTCAAAGTGCAATTCAAGCTCGAACAAGTTAAGACACATAAACTGCCTCCATCTTCTTAAGTGAATGTCACTGACAACTGTCATATCTGTTTTGTTTTGTCATTCTTTTTGCCCCTATATAAGATACTAGTATCATCAATCATAACAGTGATAGCTATATATTTGAGAAGATTTATTTGAATGGCAATCTCATATCACCATACCCATGGACTAAAAGAATGACCAAGAGAATAAAGCTTAATCTCTTCAATAATTCATGAGCATTACAACTTAATATTTGTAAAAAGTAACTAAAACTATTATAATACAATAGAAAAATGAAAAAATATCCCCTCTCTATAAATTAAAAGGAAGTGCAAAGATCGTACTTTCCAGTATACTGAAAACAAGTAAACTGCTCCTCAACAAGATGTAATTTCAGTCCAGGCTGCCGAGCCATAACCTATTATAAAGAATAATCATAAGTATTGAAGTAAAATAATTGATTCAATTAATCTTTAAGAGATACATTTACCTTGGTCATTAGTTGGCTATAAACTGTGTCTGGAAGATAAGCCAAGGTTGTACCACTATCTATTACTGTTCCCCTCCCATTTCCAGAATCAAATATATAGGTGGGAAGCTCTAGAACTTCCCTATCAACCTCAATATCCTTCAAAGCCACATTGTAGTGTGCCCTATAATAGTAGATAGATTACAGTTATGACATGATTCCAGATCCAGGACCTGAACTCAATTCATAATACATAACAAGAACCTGCATGAATGAAGAAACATTTGCAAGAGATATGCCAGAGAAATTTGAAAGTTTTTAATGCTTACAGTGTAATAAATCAAAATTTAGATTCCAGATGTTAAATGGCAGTGGAATGAACATGATCATCAAATAGATACTATCATGTTCCAGTATATTACTGTTATCATTAATAACGGCATATTGATCACACTTGCAACAATTATCGTGACATGGGGACAAAAAGCTAAAATACTACACATACTGTCCAGAAACCAAAGGAGTTGTTTTGACTTTTGGCTCCACCACTTCCCCTATGGCAAAGATTCCGCCTCCACGAATATTGTCAAGGCAGTGCGAAAACATTTTTTTCACCTTCCCAGAGGTAGCAAGCTGTGAAAGCACAGACGAATTTGCTTGTCCAAAACCAATAATTCCATCAAGAGCTTCATTAGTTGAACCTAATGCCCCAGATTGTTTAGCACCACACCTGTCAGCAAGACAATACCTCAGATTTCAGAATCTAGAAAAGCATTCGAATATAATGGTGAGCTTTCTCATATTTCTTTCTCCACTCAGGAAGCTAAGTATTTATCAACATTACAGAATCCAACAAATTAAAACTCCCACCATGAATTTTGTTATGAAAAATGCTACTCTACAAACATACCACTCACAAATCTCACAAACTCACTATGTGTCATGTTGGGAGAGGTTGAAGTTTGGTTTGATGTGATAAATGCAATGATGTGGAGTGAGATGAAGTAGGCTTGTGAGATTTGTGAAAGAAAAAGGTCTGTAAGAGTAGTATTACTCTTTTTTTATAAAGCAATAAACATCTAGAACAAAGACTAGCAAGAAAAAAGAAGTAAAAAAATAAAATAAAATAAAGAAACTAGTTAAAATATCCCAATAAATCTAGACAAAGCAGTCAGATAATTAATTACAAAGGAAAATATCCACAAAACATGAAACAATTAACTCGGATAAGCATTTAAAACCAAGATCAATTGTCCTACGAAAAGCAAGAATAAGAACAAATAATTGAATTCAACAACATTGCAGCAGATATAATTTAGGCCTGAGAACATTTGTCAAAAGTCAACATTGTATGACTATAGTGTAAACTATTTCTCTGATTCTCACCCAAAAATCACACTGCTATTTGCTGGTGCATTATGAAGGTAACCATTGACCTGGTTAAATGTAAGATAATCCTTCACAAAGTACCCAGCCGTGGAGCTTCCATCTCCATAAGTTACACTGTATTGACAGGCTATATCAGGCTTGCAACCAGCAATTGGACCATCATAGGTGTCAGAGCAAAAATTTTCGCCACAAGAAACCAAATGTGAAGATTTAGAGCCGTTTGGGTCATATAGTGTCAACTCTATCTGTAATATGATAATCATATAGTAAATACCACTTCAATAAGGGATCAATTTAACTTTGGAAAGAAATATAACTTTCACAATGTCAATCTGGATCTGAAGTCTGAACTAGCATTGGTGAAATGTCATCTACTTATATATTATATATATCAGGAGAGATCAATTGACACTAATGTAAAAAATGACACACTTACACCTCTCAATGTCATGATTTTTATTGATCTAACCGTTGATTTAGAAGAAAATATCATGCTGATCTTACATACCAAATTTAGAAAAATTCCGAGAACATAAAGCATGCAATTAAGTTGTTGATATTTTCATATATTTCAAAATCATATTGTATGTTAATTTTATGATATAATGATGGGATACCAGATAAGTTTATATTAATATAAAATTTTGTGAGTATGATATTCATGATAGGAACTCTTAATACATCGGTGGATTTTATGAAAAAACTCATTCTATAAAAAGTTATTTAATGGTGTAAAATTAACTCTGATTGACACCGGGGTTAATAGATCCCTCTTTTATATATATATATAAATAAAGTCTAGATACATACACCAAGATCACTTTTCCTGGGACATTTTAAGCAGTCAACACAATTAACCCAAAGGATGTCACTTCCAGTATCAACTTGCACGTAGTAGTCCTTTGGAGGAGACCCAAGCCCAAGTTTCGTATAGTACAGCCTGTAGACCAAATAAGCAACATAAGCATCCATATCAAAAATGAAGATAGTTTTCTACAAGAAAGTAAATCACCAGACTGGTACAGAATTTTCTTCTCCGCGTAAAATAAAAACAACATAATCAGTTTGTCTCTGTTTTACTCAAGGATGGTAGCACTTAGTGTATGAGGTTGATCCATCTCAGTTAAATTTTGTGTAAAAGCAGAAACAGACATAGGAATTTAGACCCACACATATAACAGATCAAGGATAACTATGCACGTACTTAATTTAAGCAAAAAAAAAAAAAAGTACAAACATACCAAAATTTGCATAATAATTAATAACTCATCCAGTTCGCTGGGATTTTTGACAAACAAAGTCATAAACTATGCATATTGAAGATTTAGAGACAGTACAGTGGCGTGTAATGCATTAGAAGTGCTTTTAAACAAAACAAAGAATTTGTACATATCACATTCATTGAAAATCCACAACAACACCGAGCATGAAAAATAGACGGAATGTAAAGGGGTCGTTCAGCATGGCAGACTATACATAAATAAGCACAAAACTGGAAAACAAGAAATGCAAGGGAGATTGGATCTCAGGTACAAAGTCAAACAGTTAGTAGTTGATATGTAGGAAAAAATAACCAGCTCCAACTAGGACCTTTGTTCATAACAAAGAAGAAGAAGAAGTAGAAGCAATTAGGAAACAAACCCAGTTTCAGAAGGTTTCCCGTTGCCGCCAAGGTTCAGATCCACCGCAGAAAGAAATCTACCTCGACGACGGGCATCATGAGCTTTCATTGCACTCAAAGTTTTTTCCCGGCCTTTGAATTTGTGGTGGACCGGAAACACCAAATTGCCATACGCAAGCCAACAAAATTCCATAAAAAATATGCCCACCACCAATGATCGTCTGAGATCCATTTTCATCAACATGAATTCTACGCACTGGTAGCTTCAACAGAAAGCAATTGAAAAATAAAAGAAAATAAAAACAGATCGAATGAATTCAATTTCGATTCAATTAACTTCGATTTTCGGGATAGAAATCCATTGCCGACCCAGTTGAAGTAAAGGTCGGTGAAGTAGAGAATGGAGTATGGAGAACAAAAAAAGATACTCTAGAGAGAGGGAATTTCGCGATTTCAACGACAAACGACACCTCCAATGCAACGTTTAGAAAAATGGGAAACACCGTTGGGGTCCGTTTTATTTCCCCCTGTGTTTTGGTACTTTTCTTCTCTCTCTTTCTCTATCTGTTTCCTCTTTAGAAAATGGGAGGAGTATGTGTCCACATATATATAGAAATAAAAACATCTCCGAGATTTGCTTCCCCCTCTCCCCAAATCAAATCCAATTACCAAGCAACCTATTCCATGAAGCTAATTAAATTCCTACATTTCAATTCATAATTGGCTCCTTCATCGAACAATAATATTAATTTCTTTAATTGTTATTTTGGGTAGCCAAAATATTATGATACAGAATTATTCTAGAGAGAAAGTGGTGGTTATATTCCTTACTAGCCAAGCCAACACCCTATGCATCGACAGCTAGAACGTGGTAATGCTGCTGGATAGGAATTAGGATACACATGATCAATTCCATTCCTCCAACAAATACTATATTCCTTGTCTGCTGTAGCCTGTAACACGAGGTGGTATTTCATATTCAATTCTTTTATTTATTTTTAGTAAAATACATTTGAAAAAGTGAAGAAAA
>JASKGM010050987.1:0-17500 GCA_034509205.1 Ceratonia siliqua
CCTCTGGAGATTGCCCTTCGAAGTTTTACGTTTGCTTGACTCGGTCACCTCTCGGTCCCCGTTGGCCCTCGATGATCCTCTCTCTTTGCGAGACGCTCTTCATTGGCTTTTATAGCAGAAGAATGATTCCCGAATCTTCATTCATTGGTGTTACAGAAGGGGAGGAAAATGGAAAGAAAACAAATGGTCCCCTTTTATGGCAGAGGGAAAGATTTGCGTGGAAGATCAAGGGAGCGATTTGCGTGGATGGAAGATCAGAGAAGACAGCTGGGAACGTAGAATTGCAGAGAAATTTGGGGGCTGAAGGTTTGCTTTACTGAATGGAAAATGGCGGGATTGACGGGTGAAAGAAAGGAGACGCGCGCGAGGCAGAGACGAGAATTTGGGGATTTAGGGATTTTGGTTATGGGATCCGGGTCGTGGGTGATGGTTCAGGTCAGGCGGGTGGTCCAGGTGGTTTATGGGCTATCCAAATTTGGTGAAGTGGGCTTCAATGGGTTGGGCCTCCTTTTTTGTTCTTTTTTTTTTGTTTGGGCTGGGCTTCTTTTTTTTTAGAAGAACAAAAGCCCTTTTTTTTTTTAAATTTTGTTTTTTTTTTTACTTCTTTTTTTTTTGTTCTTATATTTTTTTTTAATTTTTTTTGTTATTTAATTATTAATTTTTATAAGCGATTGACAAAATTAGGTGTTTACAGAGATCATGTGTTATAGTTTGTCCACTCTTTGTGCAAGGATAGCATCTACTATAAAGTTGGATGCATCACACATCATCTCGAAAGGAAACCCCCAATTAGGAGGCTAGATGATGGGAAGTGAGGTAAAGCTTTGCTTTAATTTATCAAAGGCTGATCTGCAATGCTTGTCAAAATCGAACTCCAATTCCTTTTGGAGAAGTCTAGACAATGGGAGAGCAATCTTGCTGAAATCCTTAATGAATCGCCTATAGAATCCTGCATGACCTAGAAAAGAACACACTTCCTACACACAGGTGGGGCAGGGCAAAGAGGCAATAACATCAATGTTAGCCTTATCTACTTCAATTCCTTTGCTAGAAATTACGTGCCTTAAAATTATACCTTGTTTTACCATGAAATGACATTTCTTAAAATTAAAAATAAGGTTAGTCTCAATGCATCTATCAAGCACTTTAGCAAGGCTATCCAAACATTCATCAAAAGAGGAGCCATAAATAGTAAAGTTATCCATAAATACCTCCATGTAGTGTTCTAAAAAATTAGAAAAAATGCTCATCGCACACCGCTGGAATGTACCTGTGGCATTTCAAAGGCCTAAGGGCATCCTCCTATATGCAAATGTACCAAATGGATAGGTGAATCTGGAAGTAGTCTTCTTCTAAACCTCTTAAGCATTTGATTAATGAATGGCAGAGGGAAGTGATCATTCCTTGTTGTTTAGTTGAGTCTTCTATAATCAATGTAGACTTGCCAACTGTTCTGTACTATGGTGGAAATTAACTCATTCTTCTCATTGGTTACTATAGTGATGCCAGTCTTCTTGAGAACCACTTGCACTGGACTCACCCATTTGCTGTCTGAAATGGGTCAAATAATGCCATATGACAATAACTTACTAACTTCTTTCTTTACCACATCTAGAATTAAAGGGTTAACTCTTCTTTGGGGTTGTCTCACTAGTTTAGCTTCTAAATCTTATGCATGCAGGTAGAGGGGCTAACACTAGGAATATCTGCAAGTATCCATCCTATTGCTTTCTTACAATGCTTCAACATCTGTAACAACCTCTCTTCCTGTTCAGGTTGCATATGCTTGGCTATGATTACTAGTAGCTTGTCTTCTTCTTGTAGAAAAGCATACTTGAGGTGGTCAGGTAATGGTTTCAACTCTAATATAGGTGGCTGTTACACAAAAGGGACTAATTTGATTTGAGAAATCGAATATGCTATTTTAATTGCAGTAACACCTGCAAAGTCTACACTATTCTCTAAGACAGATTCATAATATCTTAATAATTCAGAAAATAAGGGTTAAGAAAATTCAAAAATTTCAGAGTACTCAATTACGATAATCCCTATGTATTCAGAAATTTTAGAACATAAAACACAACTTCTATTGCAAGTATCACAACCAGAACATTATAAAGTATCTAAAAGTTCTACTGTGTTAGGGAATTTGGTTACCAGATTAGCATGCACCTCATCAACCAGCAAGTCAATTATATCTAATTGGAAAACCAAATGTTTCTCCAAAGAATGGTCATGGCATCAGACAAGTTAAAATGAATCATAGTACCACCAAATTCCATGGAAAGGGTACTAGCATGCACATTAATGATTGTTTTGGTAATTTTTAGGAAGGGTCTACCTAAAATCAAAGGAACATGTCCAGATGCAAACTCGTCTTCCATATTTAACACATAAAAATTTGCTAGAAAAATTAAATCATTTACCCTAACCAAGACATCTTCAAGAAGCCCTATAGGAGATGTTGTACTTCTATTTACAAGGTGAATGACCACTCTAATAGGCTTTTGCTCTTTAATTTGCAAGGATGAACAAATTAACGTAGGCTTCACATTAATTGAAGCACCTAAATCGAGCATGGCATTCGTGAACTATTTAACTCCAATGGTGCAGGGAATGGTGAACATCCTAGGATCCTTACATTTAGATGGCATGTTAGGTTGGATCGTAGCTGATACATTTCTTCCCATGCTCACTTTCTCATTACCCTTCTACCTCCTCATGTTAGTACACAATTCCTTTAGAAACTTGGCATACTTAAGAATCTATTTGATTGCTTCCAGGAGAGGTATATTGATTTCCACTTTCCTAAAAATTTCCATGATCTCTCTGTCTAACTCAGCTTCAGCAATCTTCTTGGAATGTGTAACTCTATTGGGAGGGGATGAATGGTTTTGTTTTGGGAAGGATTTCTGCACTGCAGGATTTGGATTTTCTTTTTCGATGGGATCCTGGATTGTAGAAGGCTAGCTAGGTTTTGGAACACTCAGTTCTTTACCACTATGGAAGATTATGGCACTCACATTGCCTCTCGGATTAATAACTATTTGGGAGGCCAATTTGCTAGAACCTTGAGACTTTAACTCATTGATAGTAGTTGTAAGCTAGCCTATCTGAGTCTCTAAGCACTGAATGCTAGTCTTAGTCCTTTGTTGAAACTGTATATTGTTGGTGGCCATCTGCTTTACTAGATCCTCAAATGAAGGTTCAAGTTTTGTAGCTACTGAACTTGGCTGTTTCATAAGCTGCTGGTATTGCTACCTGCTTGGTCCAGTATAAGATTGAAAATGAGGTTGCCTAACTGGTTGCTGGAATGGTTGCTTGTACTACTACTGCAGAGCTGCATTACCATACCTCAGATTGGGATGATCTTTCCAACTAGGGTTATATGTGCCGAAGTACAGATCATATCTAGGCTGCTACTGCTACTGGTATTGTTGGTTACCAGGAAAGATACATGTTATAGCTGCAGTGTTTCTTGCAATACAGAGCCATCATCCTGAAGTATAGGGCATGCATTTATGGGATGAAATGAGCAAGAACAAATGCCATATAGACTAGCAGATCCCTATATAGGTAATTTTTGTTTCACTGTCACCTATCTCACCAAAGAAGTCAACTCATCAAGTCTATGCTCCATTCTTTATTAGCTAGTGTGAGACATAAACCTCGTTCACTTCTCTAGTAGAAGTAACATTCGAGTACCAAACTATTGGGAATTGGTAGCCATGTTAGCAACTAAGCTTATAGCAGCCATTAGGGTTTTATCAACTAATGAACCTTTACTGGCAGCATCAATCATGCTCCTGTCCATAGGCAACAAACCCTCATAGAAATACTAAATTAATAGTTGATCACTAATCTGGTGATGAGTGCAGCTTAAGCATAGTTTCCTAAATTGTTCCCAATACTCATACAAAGTCTCTCTTGATATCTGTCTTATACCACATATATCTTTTCTAATGGAGGTAGTTCTAGATGTAGGGAAAAACTTCTCCAAGAACAGCTTTTTCATGTCATTCCAACTCCTTATGATCCTTGTGAAAGGCAATATAGCCAATCCTTGGTTGTATCAGTAAGGGAGAAAAGGAATGCTCTCAGTTTGATGTGCTCCTCTGATATTCCTTATGGATTCATGGTTGAACAGACCATGTGGAAATCTTTCACATGCTTACGAGGGTCCTCACCAGCTAGGCCGCGAAACTTTGGCAACAAATGTATCAGTCTAGATTTAAGCTCAAAGTCAGCATCAAGATTACAATATTTAATCCCTAAAGGCTGGTAAGTAATATCAGAGGTAGCTAGTTCCTTAAGGATCCTATTTTTCATGTTCTCACCCATAGTTACAATATCACTTAGGGCTTCAGGTTCAAGTTCAGTTTCACTTAAGGCTTCAGGTCCAGTTTCAATATCAGTTCCAAATTTAGATGCAATTCTTTCACTAAGCCTACGGGCCCTATTAAGTGAATGCAGGGTCCTCTCAATGTCAGGATCAATATTAAGTAAATGACTAGTGGAAGACCTAGTCGTACAGCATACAAAACACTAAAACATAAAATATGCAAGATAGACTACATAACACTGAAATTATACCAACATCAATCTAATTAACTAATCTACACATTTTAAAAAATTATGGGACCACCACAGATTAAAACTAGACAAAAATGACACTAAAAAATGCAATATAAAATCTCAAAAAATGGATAAAATGGTTTAAATGATGGAATTTGGAAAAACCAGGGGGTGCTCATAGCAAAGGAGTGAGCCTTGTTTATTAGACCATTTCCCTTCAAATGAAAAAGTTTTAGGTCATTATGAGCACATTTAAACGTACAAAATTTTGAAAAATGACATAGAATCACCTGTTTTCACCTAAAAACCATCAAAACACAATAACTCAAGCATTAATGAAGGATTAGTAGTAAATTATACACCTAATAAGATTGATCAAAATCAAAATAATTCCCTAAAAAGGGTGCCAAAATTTGATAATTTCTAAGGCTATCAAATTATATCTCTTAATAATCGATTCACCAAATAACTACATTATAATGCAACACCGGGTCGAATCCTTGGATCACTCTTATCATGTAATCAAATTATGATAGTAACAATAGGGGGTGTTTTGATAATGATTAAACAACTAAAAGCAACGAAAGGGATAAATAGAATTTGGAAAACAACCAATCCAAGGAGAGTAACCAGTTTTGATTTTAATCTATCCTTGATCACTAATGAGTCATTCAACCACTAATCGAGTCCTTGTTTTTTTAGAACATATAAAGAAGCCTCAACATGATCTTTGGGTCCACTACTAGATAAACATCCATAATTTAACCAATCAAGGTTACACAAATTAAACATCCATCTAAACCCATATTGACCTAAAAACCAGAATCTAACTAAGCTAAGCAACTCATCAAATAGCCTTGATGGCTTGTTTAATCTCTGTAGTTCTCTTTTGACATATGGTAATTATGTAACTACCATATGAATATCCCAATCAAATTAAGCAACTTAATCAGAATCAACAAAAAGAAAGGAAGAAACTTGATTAATGATTGAATTGGAGAATACTTAAGACAATATCTCAAAATCAAACATCATGATTGTTAATCCTTAGGATTGATTAAAGATTCTAGCCGTCCATGAACAAGAGGGGTGAAATTACAAAAAAACAAAGAAAACCTAATAGAAAACATAGAAGAAAATGTGAAGAAAAGGAATGGAATAATGCTCCAACTGCTACTCACATTCTACAGCTCCAACCTTTATATATAACCCTAAAACTTGTAAATACAACTCTACTCATAGGTTAAATTACTCCAAATATCTGACCAGCTCATCAACTGACTTCCAGGGAAAAAGCATCAGCAAAATGCTACAGTTTTGATAAGTGGCCTACACAAGAGGAGTTCTTGTGACAACATCCTAGTTCTAAATTCTAGGTTGAATTTGGCCCTTTAGACATCCAATTCAGCGCTAGAGAATTTCATCAAAGTTGTAGAGATTTCTCTTGGCTTTCCTACAATATAAAATTCATGATTATCAGATATCCAAAACTCAAGTTATGGCCAAAATACAGAAGCAGTGTAAAAGTCCCAATAATGCTAAAAAAATACAATTAATCCTAATTGAAACTCAAAATTATAAAGGGCCAAACCCAATAAGTTAAGCATATAAGAGGTTTAAAAGACTAAATGTATAGGTTAACTAATGTATAGAAATTGTGTTTATCAGTCTCCTAGTCTCAGATTTCATTTAATAAGTGACTAGATATGTAGATCAAATCTAAAATGTGTCAAGAAAATATGAATACCTAATTCATCATTCACTAGGGCTAGGTTTGTTACAAATCTTCTTGAAATCACTGAAAGTAATGTCTGCACTATGAATTCTATATCTTAGATATATGTTCCTTTATGCTCACTCCAGTTATTATTCCAATATACAAAGTCTTTACCAACATAACATGATGATCCTATCCATAGTATATGAAAGACCATAATGGAAATGAACACAAGTCCATATTCCATCAGGATTCTAGTTCTGTCACAAGCGAGTGCATGGGTGTGAGTTTAAGTTTAAAGTAATGGTATTAACTTAAACTTGATATTTCACTTGATTCCACTTCATATAGTAGAGTGAATACATGAAGTCAACCACTTCAATGGTTTGAGATTCACCATTCCCTTAAAATAAAATCTCACTCTTTCAATGGAGGTAATCTGGACATTGTAGTCTTCATTGAATAGAGTGACTAGCTCTATTAAGTGATTGTGAACATTCTTTTAGATTCATCTAAAGATACATATCTCATCTTACATAACTTCTATGCAAATATATCTTAGTACATATAGAATCTTGGTACCTTAATAGCTAGACTACAAAGCTTACAAAAATAAAGTCTTTATTTAATTATTCAAAATGTATTTACAACATGTCAATTATTACATAATTAGGAATATACTTGCTTTCCAAGGCACCATATTCCCAACAATCTGCCACTTACCTTAAATGAAGTATGACATGTCCCTAACCCTTAGTCCTTTTAGGTGGCCCTTGAATCTCTTTTGTGAAAGAGTCTTTGTAAATGAATTAGCTAGATTCTTCTTTATCGCTATTTTGATGACGACCACTTCCATATGCTAGATAATCTCTCGTATGAGATGATACTTTCTCTCAATGTGTTTAGCTACTCTGTGATTCCACTGTTCTTTTGAATTAGCCATAACTCCATTGTTATCACAGTAGAGAGTAGTAGGCTTATCCGCATCTGGGACTAAGTTATTATCCATAACGAACTTGAGCAGCCAATCAACTTCCTTTATAGCTTCACAAGCTACAACATGAATCACTTCCATGGTGGAGTCAGCAATACAAGATTGCTTCACACTCTTCCAAACTACGGCTGCACCACCTAAGGTGAAAACTAAGCTTAATGTTGATTTCCTATAATCGACATTAGTCTGGAAATATGAATCAGTGTACCTGATTGGAACTAGGTCACTTCCAAAATATACCAGCATGTAACTTTTTGTTCTACGAAGATACTTAAATATACACCTCATCACAATCTTGATGTTTCATGCCAGGGTTTAACTGGAACTTGCTTACTAATCCAACTACAAAGCAGATATTTAGTCTGGTGTAAAGCATGGCATACATGAGACTTCTCATAGTTGATGCATAGGGAATTCATCTCATTTGCTATACTTTCTTAGGAATCTTAAGTGAATGCTCCTTAGAAAGCTTGATTGCATGCTTAGAGGGTATGTAACCCCTTTTGGAATCTTATATCCCAAATTTTGTCAACAATTTATCAATGTAAGTTGCTTCGGATAAAGTTATCTATATGTTCTTTCATTCCCTTATCAATTGGATCCCAAGAACACAGCTAGCTTCCCCTAGGTCCTTCATATCAAATTGTTAATTCATCCACCCTTTTCCAATGGACAACATTCCTACATCATCCCAATGAATAGAATATCAACTATATAGAGTATCATGAAGACAAATTTATTTTCTTGTATCCTTTTATAGACACATGGTTCATCTACATTTTGTTGGAATTTATATATTCCAAGACCTAGAGGCTTGCTTGAGTCCATAAATGGACCTATGCAATTCGCAGACTGTATGCTCTTGGCCTTTTTCAATGAAACCTTTTGATTAAGCAATATAAATGCACTCTTCAAGGTCCCCATTTAAAAATGCAATTTTTATATCCATATGCTATATCTTATAATCAAGATATGCAGCTATGGGTAATAGGATCTTGATGGAATTGAGAATAGCTACTGGTGAAAAGGTTTCCTCATAATCGATACCTTCTCTTTAGATATAACCCTTTGCCACAAGCCTAGCCTTGAAGGTTTCTACCATTCAATCAACTCCCTTTTTTCTCTTGTAGACCCATTTTAGCCAATGGTTTTTTCCCTTCAGGTGCATTTACATGAGTCCAAACTTTGCTCGAATACATGGATTCCAACTATGATCTTATTGCCTTTTTCTAATGCTTAGCATCAATATCATTGATGGAGTCCTCGTATGTAATGGGATCATATTCATGTTCACTTAAGAGTGCTACCATGTGTTCTTCCATACTTATATGCCTATCAGGTTGTATAACAACCTTCCCACTACGATGGAGTACCACTGCTTCATATTAAACTCTTGAATCCAAGCCTATTATAACTTCATCATAATCAACTTTTGAATTTGATAGACCACTTTATTTTCCAAACCAATCTAACTTTGAGGTTTGTGATTTCTCACAAAGTCCTTTTCTAAAAAGGTTGCATTTGTGCTAACAAATATCTGTTTATCTTGAGTGCTGTAGAAGTAATACCCCTAGTACCCTTATGATATCTTACAAATAAACATACTTATGTGTTTGATTCTATCTTAGTGGACTCAGGCTTATATACATATGCTAGACACCCCCTTGTTCATAAAGGAAGAAAAGATGGTTTATGTCCTATCCACAACTACCTTAGTGTCTTAGTCATAGCCTTGATTAAGCAAACTTTAGCAAGTATGTTGTTTCTGTATACAATATTACCATAATGATTCTAGAAAAGTGACATTGGACATCATAGATCTTACCATTTCTAAAAGAGTCTTATTTTTTTCTTTCATCAACCCCATTTTATCGAGGTGTTCTGGGTGCTAAAAAATTGGAAATAATTCCATTGTTAACCAGATACTGCTATAACTCATTAGACAAGTACTCACCACCTTTATCTAATCAAAGTTGTCTCAATGGTTTGCCTAGCTGTATCTCAGCTTTGGCTTTGAATTCCTTAAATTTCTCAAGGGAATCACTCTTGTTGTGCAAAAAATACACAATGCCATATCATGAGTAATTTTCTATAAAGGTTGTGAAGTACACATAACCTCATCTAGCTTGTATGTTCATTGGTCCACATATATATGTGTGTACCAAGTCTAGAAAATTTTGCATTCTATTGCCTTTTGCTTTAAAAGTTATTTTGGTTATTTTCCCTTTGATACATGACTGAAAAATTAGTAAAGAACCCTTAGCCATTTCTGGTAGAGTACCATCATTTACTAATCTTCTAAGTCTTTTATGATTTATATGACCCAAACGCATATGCCAAATGTAACTTTAATCTAAGCTAGAGTTTTTAACCCTTTTAGACTTAAGCATGGCTCTTTCTACAACATTTGTAATGCCAATTATTGGTTCTAGGTAATATAAATTATTCCTAGTAATTCTGTAACAAATAAATTTCCATTCATAAAAATGGTGATCTTATCACCAAAAGAAATAAATATCTAAAATTAATCAAACAATATACAGAAATCAAATTTTGAAAATGCTAGGAATATAATAAACATCTTCTAAAACCAATGATTTATTATTAGAAAAATGTAAAGTAATGGCTTTCATTGCTTGAGTTGAGACAAGAGTGCCATTGGTCATCCTCATTTGGAACTGGCTCTTAGTCAACTTTCTCATTGTCTAAAACCCCTGTAAAGAATTATAAACATGGTTAGTGGCTTTAGAATCTTCTATCCAGGTATAGTAGAATCGTCTACTAAACAGGCTTATAACATATTTAGAAGATCCATACCTTGCTTATTCATCACATAATTGAGGTAGGCTTTGCAATTCCTCTTCCAATATCCTTTGGAACCATAGTGGAAACACTTTCCCTTGGTGCCATTTTTTTAAGCTTTCTTATTCATGGACTTCTTTTTTGGCCCAGTCAATTTCTTAGCTTTTTTTGATTTCTTGCTAGGCCCCTTTGTCTTTTTGGGCTCCTCACCTACAATATTAGCCTCCAATTTCTTCATTAGTTTCAGAACCTCCTCCACATATTACAGGTTATTCATCAACCCACTAAGGGTGTAGAACCTATTGTGCAATTCATAGTCCAACTTGAACTATGGAAAATGTGAGTTTGGGTTATGTATGATTATGGACACTTGAGTGTCCACATCAATTTCTACATCATGCAACTTAGCCTCATGTAGGCAAGAGATTACTTTGAGCATGTAATCTCGGACTAGCTCCCCTAGCTTCTACTTTAGGTCCTTGAAAGCATTGATTGCTCTCACCTTAACAGATCGACAAACATCTCATGTAAATGGTACATCATGTCTGTAGCATGGTCCATCCCTTCATTTTGTCGCTGCAACACACTAGTCATTGAGGTTAGCAGGTAGCACTTAGGAACATGTCAGCATGATGCAATTTCTTATGGCACTCGATTTCCTCTAAGGTTGACTAGGGAGTCAAAAGGGTTGGTGCTTGCTTAGAAAGGACCCATGGGATCTTATCATAATTAAGGACAATATTAAGGTTTCTCTTCCACTCAATATAGTTCTCACCATTCAGTGTGCATTTGTTAAGTAAAATTGAGACTGGGTTCATTTTCAAGGGTATAACTGAACATAATGCTTTTTAAATTTATAAGCTAATAGCTATCAAGTAATGGACTTTGAACATAATGCATGTATGCATAAGCATATAGATTTTATTATTACTTGTTCGAGATCATTTACCTTCTTCAAATAAATTAGCTGACTATGAACCATGAAGATTTATTGCAAGGTAAACTAGGACCCTCCTACTTAACTATACTACTAGATATCTTTATATTTAGCATAGTTAAGGAGCGCCTTTATTTGGCCCATTAATCTATCAACAGAACTATTGTATGTATATTGGTAGACTAATGTTGAGTGTTTTAACTAATCATTTCATCACACCTAGATGTACCACTAAGTGCGCTTCTATGGAAGGTCACACTTAATGGTCCACCAAGGTAGATTTGTCTCTTTAGAAGTCTAATCTAGCCATGATCTGGGTCAATGTCAGCCTATAGGGAGTAAATCACACCCCATGACAATGGACCAACGTTTGGAGGCCATAGACTCAAGGGTTACTAGCGTGCTCTCCCACTCAATAATTTTATTTATTATTATTATCCTAGGGTGACTTTCCAAGTTTTCTAGCATGCACTCTTAGAAAGACTAAGTCATTTATGAGCTTTATTTCATTTCTAAACTTTTTTGTTAGGTTTTATTAGTAACCTTTACTAAGCCTTTGGATATACTTGTTATATTAATTTTTAATTTCAAGCTTAGCCATTTCCATACTAATCCTTCTACTTTGGAGATCTAGGTGCTTGTTTGATCATTTAGTTATTAGGTGATCTATCCAATCCCTAACTAGGCCAATTAGTTGGAAATTATGTACCTTTAACTAAGTGATCATTTAGGGACCTAATTATTTTCTTACTAAATTATTTAATTGGAAAAAATTAAGTTTCATTAGCCATCTTTTATAGATGATGTATTATGCATATATTATGTTCGATCCACTTAAAACTCTTTTAAGTTTAAAACACAATGTATGCATAGCATATTAATTTGATTGGCACCTTCTAGCCTAGATGAGATACTAACAACACATAATATCACATATTATGAAAATATAAAACCATAAAATCATATTAATGTCCATACTAGTAAACATAAAAGAAAAATGGGTCTATTCTAGTAAAAATAAATTACAATGGGATGCTTCCCTTTATTTACTAGGCTTGCACTTTCTCCAATTTTAGACTCCTTGGACCGCCTTTCTCCATGCACCTCCTATTGGAACTAGTTGTTATCCCTAAGTGTTTATGGTACAAGCATGGGTTTAATTTTTTTTTAAACATTTAACCTTGCAAACAGGCAGAAACAAAGCACTAAGCAAACAACTCACAGCTAGAGAAAGAAGTAAAATATATATGAATTTTACATACCTCTTGTAGTCACTTAATCTTGTAATACACTTCCCAACTAAGTGCATTGACTGCTTATTATTTGAGAAGCACCAATCCGTGGAACCTATGGCGAATAGGTTTAGTGATTGGAACAAAGCAAAATATGAAAGAAAATAACTGATAGTTTTCAAAAGTAAATTAGAAAGCATTCCCCTTTGTCCTTTTTAGTGTGGCATGTGGAATTGCACTTTAAAATCACTTAAATGCTTTTCTCAAACTCACAATAGTCTTGGCCTTAAGAGAAAATTTTCTCTCAAAGTTTTCTTCTCTTTCTTTCAAGTAAACAGCTTGTTCACTCTTATTCTCCCAAATTTTCATCACTTGTACAGTCACAAGAAGGAGAGGTTGCATATATATAGTATGTTAACCCTAGATCATGTGAGAGAATTTGAAAGCAATTCAAAAATTCAATCCTTAACATTAGGGATTCATACACCTACTAATAGGGAATATTATATAATCAAATTATCTAATGATTTATCAATTAATAATCATATTATTGATTTTGATAATAACATATGTCATTTAATAATTAAACAAAACAAGTGTAGCTTTCTAATTAGTCATGCTTCAATTAAAAATTAAAATAAATGAATTTTACCTAATTAAATCCCTTTAACTTAGTTAGTTTCATAGTGAATTTAGGTTACTTGAGAAATTAAAACGCTTTTAATTTCCATCATTTATTCACTTAGATAATTAGGATAACAAGGAGGGAATATATTTAATCATTTCAAAGACCACTTTTACTGCTTTGACCGTCCACCTATCCATCACATGAGTAGGAGGTTGTTTCATAAGTTTAAACAATGCAAACTTTGCAATAACATTAGGATAAATAATTAATTAAAATAATTTTATCCTAATAAAATACTACAGTTGAAATTCCTAATTAAATAGGAATTTAATTTTATTTTAATAAACTTCTTCAAATTAAATATTTGAACAATTCAAATATTAATTTGAAGTAGTTAAACCAAAAATAATTTTTAAGATAAAGGTTGTCCTAATTGAGACAACACTTGTCTTAGATTAAACTACACATTTGTCTTAAAATTCTTTTGCAACTAATGTGAGAATTATTTTTGTCTCTTTAGTGTTAAAATGTTTCTCATATTTTCAAGCATGCTTAGGACAACATTTGTCCCAAAATAACTCTTTGTCTAAATTAAGATAACTATTGTCTTAATTAAAGACATTAGCTAAAATATTATCGATTAACTTCATCTTAAATTTATTACAACTCAATGTAGATTGAATTCTCCAAAACTAAGCGGGGAATCCATTTTGACAAAGGAATTTTGAGCTCTAATAAATTTGGGATTATTTTAATCTCATTAAGATAATCTAATTTTATTAATCATGAAGTAATTTCACCAAAGACTCATGATTACATTCTTGATAATTCTTAAAATTACGATAAGTCAATGTTGAACTTTGATTTGTCCAATTTTCAAGATAACCCTTGTAGCCATCCATTAACACAACGTAAAATTATCATTTCAATTTTGTCTCCTAGTATCACATTCCATCTAATAAGTAACCAGATAATCTTTTAGAACTTTTCTAAAATTATCTTGAAATAATGAGTAGCTAATTCATCATTTCACTAGGCCCAAATATGTTATTTACCTTCTTGAAATCACCAGAAGTGATGTAATACTACAAACTCAATTTCTTAGATTTATGTTCCCAAATGTTTACTCCCACTATGATCCCAACATACAGAGTCTTGACCAATGTCACATAGTATATCAAAAGCACAATGGTTATGAACATGAGTCCATAATTCATCAGGATTTCAGTTGTACCACTAGCGAATGCAATGTGTCTGAGTTCAAGTTCAAAGCAACAGGTATTAAATTGAACTTGATATCTCACTTGATTCCAATTGATTTAACAGTGTCATTACCTCAAGTCAACTTCTTCAATGATTTGAGATTCGTCATTCCTTTAGAAAAGAATCTCATTCTTTCCATGGTGGTAATCTAGATACTACAGTCTTAATTGAATAGAGTAACCAGCTCTACTCAATGAGTTTAAATAGTATTTTAGATTCATCCAAAGATTCATATCTCTTTTTGCATAACTCTTATGCAAATTTATCTTATTTTATTAAAATCTAAGAATCTTAATAACTAGAAATGAAGCATACGTAAATAAACTCTTTATTTATTAATATTAAAATGTATTTACATTAAATTGGATAGTACAACTTGCTTTTTAGGGCAACCTATTCCCAACAACTCCATCATATAGCCGAACCTCTAAGGTTACTCCAAAGTTGTGCAAATTACATATTACATAAGTTCCATATAAGAAAATTAATGAAAAAAAACAAGAAGAAAAGATGACCATAGGGGATCACCCTTCTTGTTACAACCCAAAAGAATAATATAACCAAACTCCTTTAGGATATTAATATTGCCAAAAAGATACATAACAGGTGCATAACAATTGAATAAGTCAATTATGATAAACAAATGCTCGGTGCCAAACAAACAACAAAAGCATCTAATTCATGAAAACTAGGCTTAGATACCAATTTTTGGATATCTAAATTACCCCTAAGTGGTAACAGTACAGGAATGGATTTTAAAAAATTTTTTATTAAACCATACCAACCATAAAAGGCAACGGAATAATAAACACCAAAAAGAGCATACATAAACGAATTAAATGAAGTCAAAGGAGAAGGAATTATACCTTTGTATCCATAGGGAGAGAGTGATAGCTTCTCCACCAAACAAATTGACCACCTATTCTCCATGAATTCATTCAAACAAAGAGCCTATAGTAGACCAAGTGAGAAGAACAATAATAATAGACAATATTTTCCATGATTTTATTTAACAAAAATAAAATAAATAAATCCCCTAACGAAGAGGTGATATGGTCGAAAATTCCCTTCTAGATTTTCATTTGATTTATTTAATTTTATGTAACCAAAACAAAAGAAATGAAGCTCTCCCATTGGTAGAAAAATTATGTGCTTGAATTTAAAATTCAGAAATAGAATTCTAACTTTAACAACCTCTTAACCACATGGTCTCCTACCATGTATAGGATAACTAGGATTTGTAAATATTTACAATCCTTATCCTATCCCACTTTGACCTTAACTTCTTAGGATAATTCAAAATTGAATTTAAAACAAATCATATTTGTTTCCCAAGAGTGGTTGGTTGAAATCTCCAAGAGATTTTGGAGGTTGACATAATTCAAATTTAAAATTTTTAAGTTTCAAATTTTGAAAAAAAAATTCAATTTTTAAATTGGACTTCTAAATTTTGAACCAAGACAATGGCTATCTCAATCAGATAACACTTGTCTTAATTAAGGGATCCCATGTCTTTAAAAAATTCCTTTCTCCAATTAAGACATCTCTTGTCTTAATTAAGACAAGCATATTGTAGGAATTCTCCTTGTCCAATTAAGACAACTCTTATCTTAATTAAAACAAGCATTTCTTACACCTAGGACAATCTTTGTCCTAAAGGAATGTTTTTCTAAATCAAGATAACCGTTGTCTCATTTAGGACAAGTATGTCTTACACTAAGAGATGCCAAAACTTGTCTAAATTGGGACAACATTTGTCTCATTAAGACAAGAATTTATCCAAATTAAGATAATTTTTGTCCTAATTAGGACAAGCCCTAAAACACAAAATGCCATGATAAAAAATTTAAAATGTTCTCCAAACTTAAATAGACTGAATTCTACAAAGTGAGATGAAGAATATATTTGGATATATGGATTTCAAGCTCTAATGAACTTTAGGAATATTTTAATCTCATTAAAACAATCCTAGTTCATTAACCATGAAATCTCTCCATCATAGATTCATGGTTGCATTATTAAAAAACCTAAAATTATAAGAAGCCAATATCTAATATTGGTTGCCTAATTGCAAACCATGTGTTTGTGAACCCTTATAGACATCCATGGACATAAGGTAAAATTATTCTTTTACCTCTCATGAAATTCTGTCCCCTAGTTGTAGATTTCATCTAATAAGTAACTAAATACTTTTAGATCAATTCTAGAAAGTATCAAAGAATGATGAATAGCTAATTCATCATTGACTTGGCCCAGGTTTGTCACAAATCTTCATGAAATCACTAAAAGTGATGTATGCACTATGAACTTAATATCTTGGATATACATTCCCTAATGGTCACTCCAATTAAGATCCTAGTATACATAGTCTTGACAAACATAACATGACGATCCTGGCCATAGTATATCAAAAACCATAATGGAAATGAACATGAGTCCATATTCCATCAAGATTCTAGTTCTGTCATAGGCGAGTGCATAGGTGTGAGTTCAACTTCAAAGTAGCAATATTAACTTGAACTTGTGATGTTATCCCAAAGGAGTATCAAATTTAATCCTTGTAAGTAAATGTTCGTTTGTGAGTATAGTAATGAGCAATGGTCATTCCTGCAAAGGATTGAATTTAACTAACAAGTTACTTATTCTAACTACAGTAAATTAACTACTAAATAGAGAAAATGGGGTTGTGAATGATTAAACTAAGTAGATGAAAATCGAAGGATAATTTAGAATTGTAAAGCATAAAGTAAAATAGCACTGGAAACAATGATGATAAAACTGGTCAAAGGTTTGTTCTCTACCACTAAAGATTGACAATGATCATGATACCAATATTTTTCCTATTTCCCTAATGAAACCACAAACTTTAGATAGCAACAAGCTCTACTACGCCCATATTTCCTTACTTTATTGTTAAATAGAAACTGTGCTCTTTATTTAATCTCTAACCATTAAAAAACCTAGAAATTGTGCTTTCTAGAGTTAATTCAATGAAAGCATTAAGATGAGAAACATAGGTTGGTCTATGAGATAAAATCACAATCTTAAATTATTTAACTTAGGCTATGTTCCACATAATAATTAATGAAAACTTGGCCATAATTACTAACTACAACTTGCTACTAACGAATAGGAAAATAAGACAATTAAAATTAGATTTCCAATTCTAGCATTCGATAAATCTCTAGGTTTATTGAGTTAGTCACCCAAACAAATCAAGATAATAATCATAGACAAGGATTATAGAAGAACACAGATAATCTTGCAAAGAAGCTGTAGAATAATATTAAGCAATAGATTACAAAGCAATATATAGGGCTTTGAACTCACCCTCAACCAATGGAAAAAATAG